>BMAW01035827.1:0-11321 GCA_019974015.1 Nephila pilipes | reverse complement strand
AATGTAATGAGAATGATGAACCTCGCATCCACAATTTATTTCACTTTCTTTTCAGTAAAGAAAAGAAGCAGCTTTATTTTCCAGTCATTAAAATATTTCCATCTGTTGCTACAAAGATTATATTGATAGAGGTAGATTTTATTTTTCGGAAGAGGTGAAAAACCTAATTAAATACATCTGGTTCTGTACAAGTGTAATGCATCGCTTCTATTTTAACAAATCCTCAAAAATTGTTAAATACGTCTCTTAAACATTAAAAATCACTGCTAATTGAATTACAAACCTAATATCCATATCATAGTCACAAGAAATATGGAAGACACTCAAAATTAATTGATATTTTTTTATTTTATATCCTAAATTGTCGAAAGAATCAGTAAATCTTTCCGTTATTGTAATTCGACATGAAAAAATGCTTGAAATTCCTTTCCACTTCCTGGAAAAACAATTTTTGCACAGCTTTGATTAGACTGTTCTTTATAAATTCACATTCAGTAAAAATTTTCGATTGTTTTTAAATCTGATAAAAAAAGACATCTCTTCCATGCGCCACCGCTACATTACAAATTTGTGTTATTTCAAAAAGCTACTGTTATTTTTCTTCCTGTTTGAGCTCATTCAATTTTTCTTATGTCTTCCCTCCTTCGTGATTTTTATATATTGATAAATGTTGTTCATAACGACAAAGAATGTTGGGCCTTTTTATTTCACGGAGAGCATAATGACATGGAATAACATTATGACAATGAATGGAAGTGAAAATTTATGTGGACAGACGAAGCCCATTTCCATCTGACTGGATATGTCAATGCACAGCATTGCCGAATGTGGGAAACAGAAAAAAATCCACTCGCAACTCAACCAGTACCAGTTCATCCTGCAAAGGTTACTGTGTGGTGCGGGTTTAGGGCATCATTTATCGTAAGGCCATATTTTTCGAGGAGATGGGTGCTTTCTGTCCTATTACCGTTACCGTCAATGGTCAATGCTATGAGTGTCTTTTGCGAAATTCACGTCATTTCAAATCTTCAGCAGCGTGGATGTGTGAATGGGATTTTGACCCATGGACCTCTTTTTTAGTCAAAACTTGCACTCCACCCCCAAGTGAAAAATCTACATAAATGGCATACTATTAAAATTACAATTTTAAAAAATTTAGTTGAAGAAGTATTTATTGAAATTGTAACATGTTCCAAAATAAATTTTTAAAATAATTAATGACGTCGTCTTCTTTCGAGTTAAAATCCTGATCGGTTTCTTCCATTCAATTTTGACTGTTCAGAGATGTCAGTGTCATTACCTTGAGAAACTCCATTTTTAGCTTCAATTGAGTTTCAGCGTCATAACTTAAACTTTATTTCAGCTTTCTTCTTTCCTAGTCTGCTTTCATTTCAGCTTTATTTTTCTGCTCTCCCATAGGAAGCTTCTTTATTACCTACTAACCCAAGTTCCTCAATTATATTAATGAACAAATTCTTTATTCAAATTTCTTTCATATTTTCAGAATTTAAAGATTACTTGTTTATATCGAAACTTGTAAGTCTTTTTCCACAACGAGTCCATTTCAAAGTCTATCTCCCTCAACTTTATCTTTTCTTTTCTTTTGAGAGAAAAGCCATTGCTTCTCTTATTTAGTTCAGTTTTGCAAAGAGTTAAATTTCTTTCTTTTTTAAAAAGATTATCTTCGTAAACATCAGGCTGAAAATCAAAACAAAAGAAGCATTCCAGAAAATACTCAAAGATATGAGTTACAAACCAATTACAGCATTCAATGAGTAATAGAAATACTTATTACATACACGTTTCCTGCAGAATGAATATTTAATTTATAAGAACAAAAAATCTTTATGAATGCAATACTAACAGAACACCCTTAAAAGAGAAGAAAAGTATATAACGACAACTACATTCCTATTTAATTTATGTTCAAACTAAAATTATACATGTACTCAACCAAAATAAAAATGTAATAAAATAATTGGGTCTTTCATTTTCCTTCTAGTATAAACCACAGAGGATATAGACTCTTGACCTTCCTATGAGTGCAGAATAAATGCGTCAAAGCAAGGAGAAAAAATAGCTTCTAGCAAAAGAAAAAACTAATATAATAAAGTTTCTAATTCAAATGAGAGATTAACATCATAATAACTCTATCTTAATGAAGAAATACATAAGAGATACGATTTCAATTTACATTAAAATTAATTCCAGACATGCGAGACATGTATGAAGAATTCTATTTTAGAACATTAGGACGGAATTAGGTTTACTTAAGAGAAAATTATTTAGCTCTTTAGAGAATAATGTTTTAATAATTCACAACATATTAATAATATGTTTCCAGAATGGAATGCCAGTCTCCTTTCAGGTTTCAACATACACAAGAAATTAAGAAGCTTTCAAAAGTTTCGTTTTAATGCAATTATGCAATAATAACGTACAACATTGGGTAAATTCAAACATATGAAAATGCAAGAATGTTTTCATGCGTTTCGTTTTGGAAATGATAATAACTAAGCAATGGATTTCTTGTGACATGCGAATCCAAGGAAAATATATAAACATGTGCAGATTATATTCGGTTTTTTTAAAAAAAAAACAGTTCTAAATAAGAATATAAGAACTGTTTAGAATTAAAGAATAGTTGAATTTTAAATTAAAATATACTTTTGATTCAGAATGAACCATAAAAATTACAATTCTATTTATAAGATAAAGAATTGCTAAATTTCAAATTCAAGATATACTTTCGATTCGAGATTAATCATATAAGAATGGTTTCGAAATAGAAAATATTGTCTTTTAAACAGTATCGATTTAAAGAATCGTTAAAATTATATAATTTATGAAAATAATTCAAAAGAATCAAGGTGTGTGTGATCCATTGTAAATATCTTCGAAACTAATAAGCAAAAATTACTATCAATTGATAAAATCCGCGGCGGCTACACGTTGAGCGCCAATTTTGTAACGTCGCCTACGTGAATAAAATGCATTTTGCGCATTTGAATAGAAATACTCTCATCTAGGTTAACTAAAACCCTTTTATTTTTTGGTTCACATAACACGGATACATCACAGGAATACTTAATAGAAATACACACGCATAAATACTAGCGGAAGGAAAAAAATCTGTCTTTCTCTACGTCCCCACAGGTGGCGTTAGTGGTCCTTTTAAAGCCATGGAAGCTTTTACAACTGTATTTGTTATTTAGTTTGACACTTTGAAACAGTTGCCGATCAAAAACTCAGTATTCCTCTCTCTCTCTCTGTATATATATATATATATATATATATATATATATATATATATAAATTAAATGATACACATTTCATAGAACCGAATGAATACTATTTTTTTTTATATATATAAATTCAAAACCAACCAGTCGTGAAAAAAGTTATGCATGTTTGCAAGAGTTGAAATTGTAAAAACAACTCTTGAGCCAACAAAAAAGAAAATGACAAGTAGTGTATTATAAGTATTGTTTTGATAGTTGTAGCATCTATTTACAGATATATATGTATAAGAATTTTCAATTCTGGAAAAATACACTTTCATATGTTGCAATGCGCACAAATTTTGATATGAGATCAAAAGACATTAGATGCATGTAATCAACAAACTCTTTATGTGATGTCTTTTAAAATAGCTAGGTTCTTTCAGCAGACCCAGAAGAGAAGTTTGATAATTCTAGAAAAACAAAATTTTACGTAATGAAAGTACTAACATTATATAAATCGTGTGATTCCAGAGACCCGAAATACACTTATCACGTTTATATTCAATGTACACGGCTGCTCTTTTTACGTTTACGTTGATTATCGACGAGCACCTAGAGAGGAGAGCTCTTCTAGGCCGAATGTTGTGCCCATTTTGCTGCATTGGTTGGTTTGGAATTTTCATTCTTTCTGGGTAACATCAGGATAAAAAAGTTCAGAAAAAAGAGGGAAATTTTGATAGTTATTGAAAGAGAGCTGGCTTTACTACTGGTAGAGAGATGAGTTTCTTCGCAACTGCATTGAACTACCCATGAAGGATGAAAAGTTATGTATTGCGTGGGTGTGATAATTTGCCTGTCTTTTGAAAGAGAGAACAAAATTTTAATAATTAAAAAAGTGAAAGTAAAAATAAAATGGTTTTTTATATGAGAGTATCAATCAACAACTAAAATAGTGGTTTTGTTTTTACTCTTCATTGTGATTCATTAATGCTTCAAATATAGCAAATTTTTTATTGGCATGTCCTTTTGCTGCTCGAATTCTAAGTAGGTTAGTGAGAAGTCCAGGTATAGTAGAAAATATTTCGGCAAGAGCTTTAAGTTGATCTATAGCTTTGAATATGCTGTTGAAAGCATTTTGTTTTTTACTGTGTGCATTGTAGTGTTGGATGTTTTTGTTTGGTGTTTCGTCTGTGTTCAGCGCCATCTGTGGGGTGGAAGCAAAGGCATTTGCATAGCTAACATTTTCTCGTAGTTTATTATTATTTGATACAGAATTTTTTGTTATTGAGCCTTTGGGTGGTTTCAGGGACGTCTTAAGACTTCTTGAGGCCCTGGACCCTTATGAAAAAACAGGCTCCATATGCGACCCTTTAATTTAATCTGGTGAATATACGTGTACAGTTCAATAAAAGTAATCCATAGTAAAATAAAGTTTTAAGTGAATATTCGTTTTCTACATTTTAAATTCGCAAAAACCATTGATTAGGTCTTCAAAATCAATTGTTAATAATATTTCATTTTCAATACTCTTCAAGCTTAAATTATTCAAACCATATTGAATCATTCGATTTCTCAATTCATTTTTGACTAGCTTGAGTTTTGAAAATGAATGCTCGCCACTCGAGTTGATAATCATCATTGATAAGAAAATTCTCATGATTATTTCAATATTGGAAGACTCTGTGAGTAATATTTCATTATACATGTATGTGTAGAGTATATTGATTACAATTCCAGTCCCCTCATTCAACAAATGTGCTTTATCTGCATTTGTAGAATTACATTTTTTATTAATCTCTTTTCCGCATTTCTTCCCTTTGCTTTTTCTTCAGCCATTCACCACCAAGGATCATATATAACTTGAAATGGGGACATTACAAGTTCAGTTCTTCACCATTAATGTCTTAATCATAAAATTTTGATATTTTCTCCCATTCTAATTTAATATCTGTCTCATCCAAATAAGAAATATTGGTACTTGTCTATTAAAGCGTCGTCCACCTTTGCGTATACTTATCAATAATTAAGTACCAATATTCAATTTCAGGGGAAGAAAACAATATTGTACTATAAACATCCTGCGTATTCCAATCAAATATCTCAAGAACTAAACTGAACTTAAAATTGTGTCCTTTCTAACCACCACTATTTTAATAATGAGTTTATATTCAAGTACTTTATTTCAATCTAGTCAATCATACTTACTTAGCACTGGAGTTATCCTTGATCAAAAAGGAGGATCTCCCGAGCAGAGACCATCCATTGCACTTCGGTTGGTTGACGTTCGCCACCTCCGCAAACGGTTAAGCTTGGGGTGCACACTTGGTAGCGGGGCTGTCAAGAGCGCCCCTGCATACTTAAAGTATATGTATTTACACGCTTTTTGAGCAGAGATATGTGTTGTTAATCACCATATCTAAATTTGTTAATCACCAAATACATGCATTTGCGAGCTTTATTCCCACATTTACAAACTCAAAACTGCGTTGAGAACAATATTTAAATTTATGGTATGAAAGATTTAATGGTAAATTTAAAATTACATGAAAGTTATGTTATTGGTTGATGAGAGTGGGGTATCTCAGAATGTTTATCCAACGCTAATTCATTAAGTACCAGCATGGCAGGCGTTTTTCTTGTGTTTCATTTTAAAACTTGCAGAAGGAAAACAATTACGCTGGCCGAAGGAGCAGAAGGCAAAATCATGAAAAGAAAGGGACATAATTTCCTTTAAAAGAGTTTTATATTTGTTTTCCTTCCGCCCAAAAATAAAAATATCTTTATATAGTATACCGAATTTCAATTAAAAATAGTGGTAAATTAAATTTTAGCAATACAAAATATAATGAGAAAATGTTTTAAGATTGATGGAAAAGAAGAGAAATTATGACAACACCTTCCTGAAAGGAATAAAACCTATTTCCTGAACACCATTGCAGTGGCGAGCACCCCACAGTAGCAGTCAAGATTATAAGGTGATGCTAGGAATAGCAGTATGGATGGAACTGGCCGAATGTGCGATCAAGAAATGAATAAACGCTTGATGAATTTGAAGGGGATAAGCTGAACGAACAGGTGTATTAACTCAGAGGAAGGCATTTTCAGGCTACAGTCAGGTGTCTAAGCCATGGGAGAAATAACAAGGTATGCACGTTTTGAGACAGGCAAGTATACACTTTTTCATGAGCTAGGTGCAATACACGATAATATATATATTTTCCTCCTGAACGCTCATCTCTGAACCTTTATACCCTCTGGAGAATTTTGAGTGGTATGTGTTAATATTCCAAGGTTGTTGTCTCGGAGTGTAAGATAGGATCTGTTGTTGAAATGATGACAATTCATTTGTTGAATGTTTATTACGATAAGTGACTGAAGCTTGTTTCTAGACCTTGTGGTTCTGAACTTCAAAAGTTAACATTGAATAACAATGATTTCTTCTACTGGCATATCAAAGTCTAACTGGAAATGGGGCCGAGGTGCTCTGTTAGGCAACACATGCATGCATAGAGTACCTGAACAGTTGTTTTCAGTAATTCTAATCTGATAGGAAACATATTTTCTTTATAAAGTGAAAATAGCAGACCTGAAAGCAATATATTCAAACATAGAAATTATCCTGGTCAAACATCGGGATATTTTAAACTGTTTAAAAGATTTCAGTAAATTCATTATATTAAATGTATTAATTTTTACCTTTAATTCCTGAATCACACCATCCATTTGTACCCATTAGGTACTGAATTCTATTTTTTATTGAAATGGAAGTATTCCAATCAGTTAAAATCTACAAATCTTGTTTCAAATCCATTTCTAGTTCTAATTTTTTGGTAATGCAAGTGCGATTATAGCGCCTCTTACACTGCAAGACTTAAATGTTATTTCTACGAAGAACGATTTGTTTTGCTCCCTGTTTGTGAGGTGATATAAACACACATGGGCTTCACACTTGTGTGGTTTATATTTCATACCTCATCACAAACACGGGAGCAAACCGTTCTTCGTCAAAGGAATGTCTCTGTTAAATCTTTTCATAGCCATAAATTTAAATATTGTTCAGTCAATTTCAACGCAGTTTGGGTTTGTAAATGTGGAATAAAAGCTCTGCAAGTAAGTAATTTACATTTGGTGATTAACAAATTTAGAAATGGTGTAGATTAACAACACAGACTGCTTCAAAAGCGTGTAAATGCACATATACTTTTGTGTAAATTATGCAGGGGGCCGCTCATACAGCCACTACAAAAATGTGTACCCCAAGCAACCGCTGTTTGAGAGGTGGCGAACGTCAACCAACCGAAGTGCAATGGATTCTCTTGCTCAGGGGAGATCCTTTTTGATCAAGGATACTCCAGTGCTAAGTAAGTATGATGACAGATTGAAATAAAGTTGAATATAAACTCATTATTAAAATAGATGGTGGCAAAAGGACACAATTTTAGTTCAGTTTAGTTCTTGAGATATTTGATTGAGGACGCAGGATGTTTATATTACAATAATCTGTTTCTCCTGAAAGATAAAACAATGCTTGATACCTAAATGTATGGACTTTTTTCATCCTCATTGGAGTATCATTCCTACAGTGATAATTTTACCACTATGTAACGCTTTTGTGATGCGAAATTCGCTTCGTATCCTTCAAATGTTTGAGTATTAAGCTCTACTGCAAATAACTATTTATTTTAATAATTATTCAGTTTTCGTTTCTGTTAGATATCATTAAAAGCGTTTTACAAAATTTATTCAATGAATACTTGAAACACATTCCAAATTTGCTTTTAACAAGTCATGTGAAAGTTAAAAATATTTTTGTCCATTATAGCGGCGTCCGCCAAATTGCGATTTCAGTTAGACTCTGGAAAATCACCAAAGCAGTAAGATTTATTGGTGGTAAACTCACTAAGGTTAAGTCCCTAAAGAAAACAGCACTTCATCATTTTAGTAAAATATTGCTTGTTGTTAACGTTACCGGGATTTCGTATAATACCTATTTTGTTGCCTTTGAAAATGTCGTTAACAATATTCAATTTACCAAACAGCGAAATGGATGCCATCTCTTTTTTTTCAAGAGAAAGGACTTTTACCGAAAACCTTATTATGCAAAAGAGGTTACGTCATGAAGTTGTATGTTAACGAAGAAACAGGCGTAACAATAAACAGCGTGGCACGAATCGCTATCATCTAGAATTTTATCTGGCAGAATTTATGTGGATTAAATATGTAAGGAAAAAAATGCTTTCTATGAAATAGTGAACGCAATTTAATATAGATGTTCTAAAAATTATGAAAATATTAATATTAAACATCTAAATTTTTATATTACTTAGTGGGATGAAATTTATCACTAAACATATAAAAGATTATTAAATAAAAATATTATTACAAATTTTTATATTATTTATTGGTGTGTTATTTGTTTTCCTGCATTTCACTTTCGTGCTCCGCTTGCTTGGCCCTTTTAACTAGCTTGGTGACATTCGCTTATTCTTAATTTGGCGGGCGCAGCTTTAATAGACAAGTACCGAAATGTTTTCAATAAATCCAAACATTTTAAAAAGCTCCTCGTGTTTTTTATCCTACACGTTTGTATATTGCAAATTAGAGTCGATTATTGGTAAAAAGGTTTCGATTTTAAATTTCTGGTTTGGTTGTTTTTAAACGTTGTGTTGGTGTCTGTGTTTCGTTCAAGGAAAATTACCTTAACACGAAGTTGTCTTACATAGTTAAAAATAATTTCTACTTCATTCATCTTAATTTTTAATTTTTTTTACAAAAAGATGCGTATCCGCTGCCTGTAATTCATCATCAATTAAGCAATTCATGCTCATGACAATTTCTGAATATCTGGAGCGAGCTTAAGGCATTAATCGCATTTACGCGTGCTGACCAACGTGTTTTCAATCAGTTTTTGAGTGTATTTTTATTTTTATCACAGCTCACATGTAATGTTAGTATATTCCAACGATGGGTTGACGATAAGAAAAAATTATAAAATTTTGGATAAAACAAAGTAAATTTTTATATTATAATTACATTCTGCTACTTGAACGCCAATCAAATTTAAAAAATGTTCTGCACATGGCACGTATATAGCGTATTTATTTTTTCATGAAGTCCGGCGGCTTGCAATCCTGAATATTTCCCAGACATATTTGAGGCATCGTTGTATGACTGACATCTACAATCATTGAGGGAAATGTCATTATTTTCCAAAAATGAAACCACGACATCCATCAGATACTCTGTAGTATGTCCATTAATATAAATAAATTGCTGAAATCTCTTAATGGTTGCACCATTTTGGACACACTTTTATATAAAAGTTAGTTGGTCAGCATGACTCACATCTGGGGTAGAATCAACGGAAAAAGAATAATATTTAGCTTTCCTGTATTTCAATGACTAGAGTTTCCAATGCTTTTGATATCATGACTTCAATGAATTCATCGCAAATTGTAGCAGATAGATAGTAAAGATTACCTTTTCCAGAATTTCAGTTCTTTTTATTATGTTCATTTAGAAATGGAACAATTTTTACAAGTGCCTAAACAATTTTTATTATTCACTGAACATATAGTTTCGTTTTTACCTCTGAAAGGCAGTCCTCTTGGACACTAAGAATTTTATAACAGCCACTAATCTCTTTAGAACTGACCCGTGTGGAGACCGGTTATGACAAAAGATTCCCACTGTAGCTCATGCATGTCGTAAGAGGTGACTAAAATGGGTACCTAGGGTCTGGTGGGTATAGCCGGGCCCCCTCCCCCTGGGGATTATATCGGGGTACCTCAGGGACTTCCCTTCTTTAAGTAGGCACGGGCATCATGACCTCGAGGCACCCTTGTGATCTTTTCTTCCCCATGAAGTCTTCTGTCTTATGTAAACACAGGTGGCGAACCCCCGTGTTACCCTAGCGATCCTTCTCTACTTTCGATCCTCCTTTTTGTCAACCTTTTTGGGTTTTTTTTTCCCATTTTTTCACGTCCAGACCACATTAAAACCTTGTTTGGTGCAGCATAGCCACTGCTGGCTCTTGCGCCACTAACCTTTACATTCAGTCACTCACTCTCTTTTCACTTCTTTCCAAAAATGATGTTTATCATTGAATTGTATAATAAGTTGGTTGTCTAAGCGACTAGATAACTGTAATCGACTATGGTAGTTCATCGTACATTTTCTGCGCCCAGGTGCTACGCAATAGCCATTCTTGCATGCTTCCAATCACTAAATCCGTTACTGCTGAATGTAGAATGGGTAAATGAAAATAATTTTCATACAAAACCGTATATCTTTCCCTGTGACGGAGAATATACTAACAATTCATGGTCTACAATCTTACCATTGCGTAACTTTTTTTTTTCAACAACATCGTAGATAGGTAGCTTGTTTTAGTGTTATCATTTGGCTCGTTGTATATACGTGATGATTTTTCAAAATCATTATGTTTGTTGGAACAAGCAGATGACCATTCTCAACCCAGTAAGACTGTAAATTCTAGTCAATATATGAAGGCCACAGCCCTGGATTTGTACTTGCAATTAAAATATTTGAAACGCCATCAGTTATTATACTTATTTCAATAGGTCTTATAGTACCTTCTCGAATACTTAAACAGTCTGTTCCCCCCTGTCCTTCAACTTCAGTTATATTATTGGATATACTGATAAAAATGGTAGATATAGATGTAGATGGTAGAATTTGTATTTAAGAAAAATTAGGTGAGTTTTGGTAATTTATCAATAGCATTGGCGTTTGGCAGCTCCACTTTGAAAGAAAATATGACATTCTTTGGAGCAGATACAGTTTAAAACTTTGTCTGCAAAATATAACTTTGACAAAAAGTGCTTAAAATACATTACTTATTTTTATATATAGCTCAAATATTTAAAATCGATTAATGAAAAGAAAATGAACATTCTTTTATTTAATTTTTTTCAAATATAATTCGCATTAATTCTTTTGATTAAATTAAAATTATTCCTTACATTAATTTATTATTTTTGAAATAAATGCGCTAAAATAAATTTTTAGTGATGAAATTTATACTCATACATATTCCAAAACATTCAATAAATAGAAATCTACAGATTCGAATAA
>BMAW01035821.1:0-12778 GCA_019974015.1 Nephila pilipes | reverse complement strand
AACAGAAACTGGCGCGAAGGCCCATTCTGGGATATCTATATTTATAATAACTGCAAAGCGTAATTAAAAACATCGTTTAATTTCTATGTATTCCCAATTCTACGTCTGTTATATCCCCTATTGTAGTAAAGTTCAAAAATATTGAAAATCACGCAACACGCAATAAAAAATTAAGTTTATTTATCTTGAAAGCTTAAAATAATTGTCAGTGCTTGAATTGTTGTAATATATTTTCCTATGAAGACGTGTTTGAATATTGTTGAACTTTGGAAATACATCAGCCAAATAAGGAATATTGATTTTTTTTTAATTGATTTATTTTGCAATTCGTCTCTTAAAACTAGAATAATATCAGTAAGAAATTCTATCACTTTTTAAGCAATTGAACAAGTTTTTCTAAACATGCATCTCTTAACAACTATCGTATTTCGGTGCGTAATAATTATTGGGGTTTGATAGTTCTTCCTTTCCTTCGCAGAGCGTATCAAAGAGTTAGTTAAGAGGGTGTTCTCTAATTTAGACCATCCTGTGAAAAACGATGCAAGAATCATTTCTCTCAAGTCAGAGAATGACAACTTATCACGGAACACGCTTTCGTTAAAAGGTAAAAATGATAAATAGTTATTTAAAATATATGCAGTAAAGAGAAATTAAATAAACTGTAATCTATTAAAAAACTTTATATAAAATATTCTCATTTCAATTAGCTTTCCGACTGAAAATGGTACATACTGCGTTGGTGTCCATGAATTTGCGATTGAATAGCCTTAGTATTCATTCATTGACCCCTAATCGCCTTCCTAGATTGGAAAGAAATCTAATTATACTATTTCGACCCCCGAGGGTCGATGACAACCACTTTTCCTACTCCATAGTTCACAATGTTGCATTTTGTGGATTGCTTTCTAATTGATTATGATTGCACCAAGTTTCATAATCATTCTTAACGCCTTCGAGGAAAAGCAAGGTGTCTGCTAAAATGTTATAGAGACAATCCTAAACGATTGAATGCTGGAACATTCGACCACCAGAGAATATCTCATCTTCCAGCGCTATTATATAGAATAATTAAAATCCTCTTTAGAAGTTCTATGTGTATCTGTTACTTTACCTCTACATACCTTTGGCGAAACGGTCGTACGAAAGTAAACCAAAATATAACCACTGTTCCGTTTGCATTTGTTCCACAATTATACGTTCGACTCTATTAACGCAGAAAGCTCAAAAGTTGCTAAATAGTCACAGAAATCGAAGTTCTGGGGAAATTGTAAACAGTGCCACATTTGTCTTCGAATGATTGATTGTATTTAAATTTTTTTTTAATTTAAGAATCAAGATTATGATAATTGGAATCGAATCTCGTAATTTTGAGCCAAGTTCATATTATGAAACGACATTCGAAATGAGGTCCCACTCTCTTATTTTCCTTATCTTCACACAGTAAGAACTAAGTTTAACACAGATACTGTATTTCAGCCTACACGGATTTATAACACAGATACTACAATCTGAGTATTTTTTGACAAGCGAATTCAAATCGACATTTTCTTCTAAAAGTTTATAATACGTAAATCTTCCATCGATATGGCAAACTACAAAAACGTGGAAAAAGGAATTTTAACATTTCAGTTTTAGATTAAACATAGTAATAAATCTTGACAACTTTGGGAGAAATTTTGTCATTCTCAATATAACAAATTTTGTCTTTGATAAATTGGATGTTTTTGAACAAAAAATTAATTATTGAACATAATTAAAAGAAAAACCGTTTGTTTTCAGAGAAACTATGAACACTGTAGTTGAATAATCTCAAATAATATTTGCAAAGAGTGAAACGCTTTTCCTCAGTAATTATTAATTTCTTACTTTTAAAATAACAGATTTTTTTTTTATTTAAAGGCATGTAGTACGCTCTAAGTAGTATACAATTAGTAGCATTAAATAATACTGTATTCAAATTAAAATCTTATATCAAAGAGTAAATGCGATCAAATTCATCAGGGGGTGGAGTGAACTAATCAGACCCAGATCTTGTGTAAATCTCGTCATCCATTAAATTAGGTAAGACGTTGTATAAGACACGCCCCAGAAATTGAATATAATTTTCTAAAAATATCCGAAGTTATCAGGTATGCATTATTTGTCTGATAATAGATGAAACGTTAATAGATATTTATTAGTAAAGTGAATTTTTTCCTAACTTTTCAAAGACCAACTCTCTGTTATTTCACTCTTTCCTATCATCGATAATTTCCCCTTCTTCAAATATCTTGGAACACATAAGGAGCTGCGTATCGCTTTGAAAAGAAACAATTTTTGGAATTAGTACATAAGTCTCATTTTATTTTGAAATGAATTTCTAAACTTAAAAATACCATCTTATTTAACGGAACATTCGGTATTTACTAAGTAAAGCATTTGAATCGTCGAAAAATACAGTTAAAATTATTATTATAAAAGAAACCTCAAAAACAAAATTTCACAAATAAACTATTATACATAATACTTTATTTTTTAATCTAAAATTAACATTTGCTTTTTTCATATAGTAAGATATTTACAAAATGTACATAAAAAGGTATGAAACATTTTACGTTATACATTATTGTTGTAAAATTTCTAGAAAAGAATAAGTCAGAATGGGGAAGAAACATTGTCCAAATTCATAACATAAAACTATTCGTATCAATAGTAATAATAATGGTCATTGCGTGAGATAGTTTGTATATTTTTATGATATGTAACTTTTAGAAAGATCAAAGTCTAAATCCACAAGAAGAATTCATTATGATGAACATTTTATGATGAAAAATAAAGCATAATTCTATTGAATAAAAATTTAGCTATAATGAAATGATTTAGTTTGTGTAATTAATAATACAATTGAATGAATTATGCATGATTCTAAATATCATCCGATCTATAAATAAAAAAATTGATTTCAATTAGAATGCATCATAAAATATCATTGAGCAGAGGAAAAGTTGAGAACAAATAGAAGTATTAGAAACGCGTAAACACAGAGGATGCATTTCCGTCAAATTCCAAAATTATAAAATGATCTCGTACACTGAAGTGTGAAAATTATACCATTCACAAATATAAGTATTTAATTTTTTGATACTCAGTTTATTTTCAAACACCTATTTCTTTTTTTAAAATTATTCCGTAAAGTGCACGAAATGTTCGGTTATTCCTTTTCGTGAATAAATGAATAACATTTCAGGGTTGTAATATGAGAGAAAGCCTTCTGACAAATTTAACAAACGTAAGATTTTTCCTTGGTATGAACACGCAAATGCGTTTTTAAACGAATCTTTTGAGAAAATCCTTTGAAACATATTTCACAGACATAAGGATTTTCGTTGGAGTGAGTACGCAAATGTATTTTCATTTTACCTTTTCCAGAAAAAGATTTACGGCAAATTTCACAAACGTATGGCTTTTCTTGAGTATGAACACGCATGTGCTTTTTTCATAGAGCCTTATCAGAAAACCCTTTCCTGCATTTTTCAACATCAAGCGTTTTGTTGGTATGGATACGCAAATATAATTTTAAATAACTTTTCGACGACAAAGGTTTCTGCCAAATTTCACAAACGTAAAGCTTTTCCTTTGTATGAACACGCAAGTACGTTTTTAAGTTACTCTTTTGATTAAATGCCTTCTTGCATATTTTGCAGATGTAAGGCTTTTCGTTGGTGTGAATACGTAAATGTACTTCTAAAATAAACCGTTTTGAAAAGATTCTATTGCAAAAATAGCAAGAATACTTTCTCCCATTTGTATGAATGCGTAAATGAACTTTCAAATCGAAATTTCGTCAAAAAGTCTTTTTGCAAACTTCGCAAAAGTACGATTGATCCTTTGCATAGCTAAATAGATGTCGTTTTAAACTATTTATATAGGAGAATGATTCATTGTATTCTTTACATGTTTGCAGTTTTCCCTCCAAATGATTTCTTAAATGAATTTGCATGTTCCTTTTGGAAGAGAACACCTTATGACATGTACAACATCCATGCATTTTATTTACACTACGGTTAAGTGAATGCGATTTTGAAGTTTCCTGCCGAGTTACAGTTTTATCACTTTCTTCGCAAATAGATTTCAACTTAACGTGAATACAAATATTGCAGAAATGATTTGTACTGAATGCGCTTGAAATATTCATAAGCATTTCGATTTAAGGACATTTAACTAACGCTTTGATTGATTGATTGATTCATTGATTTAAGTTAGAACTGGAACAACTAAAGATTCTAATATATTTCAATGCTGTTTTTTGGCTTACATGAATCAATCTTCTGGATTCATACGATGGAAAGGGTTTTCGCTTATGATAAAAAATGTTTGGTAAAATTAATGAATTTGAAATATTCTTGAAGTAAATATTTTATACTGAAACATGACTATCATTTCTTCAAAAATTTCAAAAATAAAAATTTAATTTTTATGTTACATAAAATTGAAAGATTTTGCGTAAATAGTATTAATATGACGATATAACTTCAAGCATACTAAGCTTTTATGTCACTATTATCGAAAGCATCTTGTTTCCAAGTTGTATAAAAGTGCAGACAGTCTCAGTGCGTCAGAATACTTGATTGATCCGAAAAACTCTTCATTTCTTATTACATGCATAAAGTAAATGTTTTAACACTTTACAATTTAAGTAAAATAAAAGAAACAATTATCATTCACTCAGATTCAAAACCTCGATTAATAACATACCGACATCATATATTACTCTCATCACTAGGAAGTTTCGTATCTGTGATTGTTTGCTGATCGGTTTAGCATCCCAACTACAACTTTTAATTATCTTTCTGGACTCGGTAGAATAATGGTTATGGTTGTGAATATGCCATCGACTATGTTTCCGTCAAGTCGTGGCTTCCAGTCCTGCTAACCCTAAACATTTTCGAATAAACCAGTATACTTCAAGTAAAATCTTCAGATATTTTCAATCCTTTTTTTATATTAAGTTTTGAAGTTGGAAATGTTGGTGCTAACTAAGTAGTTGTCCTTGTCAGTTGAACGACGTTAGAAATTACGTTGCCAAAGGCATTTTAATTTTGATTCAAAGTGCGAGATCAATAAACAATGTTTCGATAAATCAGTATGTCTACTTTCTGCATGTAGAATTTATCAAATGATTTCACTGGAAAGGACATATTATCCTGTGTTTTTGGATGTCTCATAAACTCAAACAATCAATAAGAGAAAGAGTAATTTTCGAAGCTGGGGGAGTGGAATTTGATCATGAATATTTAAGAAACTGTACTAATTATTTAAATTACAAAAAGTAGTACTCGTATCTCATCAGTTCGAATCACTGATAAATCATATACATTATACATGCCATATAGACGCATAAAAATTAATGTTATCATAACAAAATTTTGTATATAAGAATGTTCTCGTTTGTTTCAGCTTCAAATTCTAATTTTATTATTGTCTTCTATGAAACATATCTATCACAATCTCGAAACGGAAGAAGAAAAGTAGGAGAAAACATGAACATTCATATGTCATTCTCCAACCATCTTGGTGGCCGCGATAGCTTAGTGGTCATGGTTTCGAATTCGTGGCCGGCGGTTTTCGTTCAGTGGAGGGTTCAATCGTTTTTCGCTTAAGACCCGCCGTGTAGCAGGGGCTGATGCACGTTAAATCTGTCGGGTCCCAAAATCCTCACGAAAGCGCGCTGTGTAAGTTAGGCGAGAGTGGTGTCAGCTCAGGTGTCGTTCTCGTCACTTGACCGAGGTTCAAAATTACGAGATCCGTCGCCAATAGCCCTCGAGTTGCTTCTAGTGCGACGTGAATAGAAACTGAACTAAACTAAACTAATCTCCAATGATTTTTATTTTCCCTCACAGAGACTTAAAACTTCACATTTCATCTAGACTTATAACGGATATCGCCACAAATGTGAGCAAACAAATGCTTTTCTTTGAAACAGTCAAGCGCAGATGATGCTCTTTGCCTCAATTAGCAAATGCTTACACTTCTTGCTGCATGTGGAATGCATCAAGTGATATGTGTGGAACCATTTTTTTCACCACATTTAAAGAGTTACTATAAGCGAAACTTGCATTTTTATTGGAAAAATGGATCACATAATTGGTTATGCTTTTCCTTTGAATGATACTATAGATCCATTGCGTTTTAACACCAAAAAACCTCACTATTTCTCAGAATGTATTAGAACCGAACCTGGAATAAAACTCTTGATCAATTGAAATATGACTGATCATGAGTTCTCGTCTTTTCCTTCAACCACTCAATACGAATTGAATTTTAACTTATTTTTGTTAAGGTCACAGAAAAAAGGAAAGCGTAGTCGATGCACTTCTTTATTTTGAGCTACGTTCAATTAACGAGATCAACTTATGAACCGGCACGCAACACTTAAAATTTTAACGTCATCTACTCCGATTCAATTACATCGAACCTGACAGATATGAACTGCATCATTCCTGCTGCACCATGAGACTGATGTGAAATCCATTCTCGAACCCAGGACTTAATGGAAACCATAATCTACATGATCTCTATTCCACAACCAACCGGCTACTGCGATCAACTCTCAGGTACTTTAGATAGGATATTTTTAAAATATAAGTCAGGAAAGAAAAAATGTAATATTTCTTCAGAAATTTCAAAGCATACATAAGCATATAATGATTTTTTTTCTTTTCTAATAGTTTTAATAAGTATATTCATTGAAAATGTTTATTAAAACTACTACTATGTTCTTTATCTTCTAAATCTACAGTATTGCAACACTTGACTGCAAAGAAATATAAATTTTTCATTTTAAGTATCTATGCAGAAGGTGCTCAGAAATGTACAAGATAAGAATAAAGATTTAATTTATTACTGTCCCTTTTTTTTTTCAACTTTTAAAAATTTATCGATCTTATTAAAACAGGATGTTAATAAATCTAATATATGAACGATACTTAATTCTAAATTGTATTTTCCAATAACTCAGGTGTAATCTTCTTTCTTCAAAGAAAATATATATCTTGAATATGAGTTCATATTTCCCTTAAACAGTTATTTAGATTACTGTAAGTCAACGAGATTATGGGAAGGTTTTTTTTTATATTTATTAAATAATTACTTCAATCTCCAGTGTCTATAGGGAATGTTCAAGAATTTTTTTTGGAAAGATATCGCAGAAACATTTGATAACACCTGGGCATCATTCAAATGAACTTTTTTTCTTGAAAGCCTCGTATCAAAACGGATTTTATTAGAAAGCTTATTCTTTTTAAGGCATAATCAGGTGACGAGGACGACATATAAATCGGAACCTCACTTGAGGTTTTAACAATAAGCATATTTTAAAACATAGGAGGATTGAATAAACACGAAACCTCATTGTCTGGCATAATGGGGCTCTGAAATAAGTTCTTTATTTTAACAAATTTAGAGCAATGATGTAAGACGCAGTAATGTCTTGGAATTTATTATACCAGTTGAAAACGTCCAACTAATATCGCCATTGAAATTGTCAATTCATAAGTCACGTTTTCAGATTGATTTTCTTGATGTTGAGCGAAGGAAAATTTTTTATGGAAGTATAAACTAATCCGCAAATATTTCTAGAAACACTGATTACATTACCTCATGATATAGTTTTATTTAACAACTTCAAAAATTAAAAAACTTATTTTATTGCAACAATATTTTAATAATACGTCAGTAAAAATTAAATTTATGGTTTATTAAAATTAAGTAATTCACTCTTTATGAGTCTTTTATTTTTTGTAAAGTTTATTAACTTGAAAATTAGTTACTATACTTAATCAGATGAATACATAAGGCATGAAAAAAAAATTTTCCTGAATATTTAATATTAAAATCAATATTAAGAATCGATTGAAAATTAATCGAAATGATTTGCGAATCAATTTAAATAATAGTTATTCTAGTCCGTGTGTAGTAATCAATATTATGTTACACATTCACTAATAAATAATCACGAATCTGGTCATTTATGCATCTAAAGACCTGAGACGTAGCCAGAGTTGATGCACGTTATATCTGTTGAGGACTTAATTCCTCTCGATCGCGTTGTGTGGAAATTAGGAGAGGGGGGGGAGTTCAGGATTAGTTCATAAATAATTTTATATAATGAACCTTCGTTTATAAACAATTTTCAATTTTTTTCGTTGATAACAGGTATTGCAACTTCTTAAAAGTGTTCATCGTTTAAATACTCCTTTTGATCAGGTTTGCAAAACCATCAAAAGGAAAGGCAAAGACGCTTTAAGACGATGGAAAGGCAAAGACGCTTTAAGACGATTTACAAAAATAATAAACATAACTCATACTCCCTAAAGTACAAATGAATGCAATACAACGATATTATATATTATAAAAAAGATATTTTAACAACAAAAATAGTTCACTTAAATCAATTTTGCTTGCATTTAAATTTATTCTTATTTATTGGGATACAGGCATTTAAAAGGAAGATTATATGCCTGCATTTACCTCCGAACGAGAGGTACCTCTTTTTATGAAAAATTCTGTTTGAAATAAAGACATTCTAAAATAATTTTATAATTTATCTTAGAGTACGTTAAATTAATTAATATCTTTGTAAAAATTTAATTTAAATATTAAAATTACAATTATAATTTTAAATAGATATTAAAATTACAAAACAAAATTTTGAAAAGATATCAGATAGCCACAAAAGGTTCACAATGTTATAAATATTCTAACATAACTCAGTTAATTATAAGAAATAAAGTTAACGATGTAATATCGATAAATGAAAAAGCAATAAACTTTTCAGGTATGAAAATTAATGGAAAAAATATATTATTCAGTAGAATGCATGGAAAAAATATGTAATTAAAATTTAACAAAATGATACATTATTAAACTGAAAAATTAAATATATCTGAAATTTAAAATTTATCTGGTACGGAAGAACGCCATACCTAAAACAATAAATCGTTAGTTGGCTTACAATATTTTTTTTTCCAAATAATTATGAATCAAGTATAAGTTTTGAATTATTATGGATGTCAAATTTAAATAAATTAATTGTGTATTTTGTGAAATCTTTTTCTACAATTTGTTTTCTTTCATTCCAGTAAAGATGTATGAATCAATTGTATAATCTATAAACACATAGAAAGACCTGCATCTTAAGAAAATTTTGAAAAAATGAAATTAAGGACAATGTGTTAAATATTTCAATAAAATAAAATTGGGAGAGGAAGTCCAAATATAGTTAAATATATCAAAATCACAAGATTTTTTCCCAAAGATCATTAATGTGCGATATAAGTAAACAAATAAAAGACAATCATTCCAAATGCCAGTAGACTTAAAACACGAATTAGATATTTCAGAAATGTCGAATCAAACAATAACTTCGAAAACAGCAACGGAATCTTATAATACACCATCATACTACGACGCAAATGCGCTTATTGTAAGAACTTTTCTGCATTATATAGTTATGTACAATGTACTACAGTTTAAGATTAAGGTCAAATGGAACGCAAAATCTTGAGCATAGTTTTCTTTTGTTCAAGTAACACATTCAATTAAATCTCATGCATAGTTGGGACAAACCTAAGAGATAATTAAATTTACAAAGGGAGATAGGAGTAACCAAATCCGTCTCAGCAATTACGTAAAATCCAGTAGACCGTGAAGTTGATATTTAGACGATACAAAAATCTGCGTTTGAAAGGAAGAAGTGCAAATTTCGTGAAAAACACCTGAGGTGTAAGGTATAAAAAGGAAAATTTTATTTTAGAAGAGGCTTGGAAAAAAGTTTCATATACAAACAAATGTCATAGGAAAGAACAAGCTTTATTTCTAATTCTTCATGCAACAAGTGATTTTTCATTTCATAAAAGAATTCCGTCAATTACATAAATAAGAATAAAAACGATAACATTTTACAAAAAAGTAGTTATATTTCATGAAAAAAAGTAATTAATATCTTTACGAAATTTTGTCTATGTCCATAATTTTAAAAACTTTATGTGTAAATAATTACAATGGTATTTAGTTAAGATAGTTTTACATATTTTGTGAAGTTTAGGCTTGAACCCAGTCTGAAACCATGTACAAATGCATTATCAGGAGTATTATTAACACAATTGAATGAATTATAAGAAAAATTAAATCTATTTAACTCTCTCCGTATAATAATTTTTATTTTATTTAGGCAAAATAACAAAATGACTTTCGAATAGTGCAAGATGTCAAGAAATAAAAATATTATAAGCGTACTAAAGACACATTTTCGTAAACTCTGTTTAGTGTGAAACAGAAGGAGGATATAGTGTAAAGGAAAACATACCATTCGGAAGCAAAAGTTTACGAACTTCACTGTTTAATTTTCAGGTTCACAGGTTATTTTCAATCTTATATCTCTTCTACTTAACAACTAAAATTATCCGGCAAATTTCACAACTGTTCGATTATTCCTTTTGGTGCAGAAATAAATGCAATTTCATGCTACTAGCATGAGAAAAAGCCTTTTGACAAATTTCACATACGTAAGGCTTCTCTTTTGTATGAACACGTAAATGCGTTTTTAAATTGCCCATATGAGAAAATCTTTTCTTGCATATTTCGCAGACATAAGGCCTTTCTTTGGTGTGAGTACGCAAATGGATTTTCATATTACTTTTATCAGTGAAACACTTTTGGCAAATTTCACAAACATAGGGCTTTTCCTGAGTATGAACACGCATGTGCCTTTCCAGTTGAAACTTCTGAGAATACGCCAAATTGCATGTTTCGCAGACAAACGGCTTTTCGTGGGTATGGATACGCAAATGTAATTTTAAATAACCTTTTGAAGACAAAGCCTTCTGGCAAATTTCACAAACGTAAGGCTTCTCCTTTGTATGAACACGCAAATGCCTTTTTAAATGACTCTTTTGATTAAATGCCGTCTTGCATTTTTCGCAGATGTAAGGCTTTTCGTTGGTGTGAATACGTAAATGTATATCAAATTTAGAACGATGAATAAAAGACCGATTGCAAAAATGGCAAGAATACTTTCTCTCATTTGTATGAATGCGTAAATGAACTTTCAAATCATACTTTTGGCAAAATGTCTTGTTGCAAACTTCGCAAAAGTACGATTGATCCTTTCCATTGCAACATAAATGTCGTTTTAGGCTACTTATACAGGAGAAGGATTTCTTACATGCAATACAAGTTTGAAGTTCTCCCTCCGAATGATTTCTTAAATGCATTTTGAAGCTGAACTTGGAAGAAAACACTTTTAGACAAATAGAGCATTCATGCATTTTATTTACAATACGGTTAAGTGAATGCGATTTTGAAGTGTCCTGCCGAGTTACAGTTTTATCACTTTCTTCGTAAATAAGTTTCAACTTAACATGAAAGCGAAGATTGCTAAAATGTTTTGTACTTGAAAAAAACATAAGTACTCCGATATAAGGACATTTACCTAACACTTTGATTGATTGATTGAATTGTGATAACTGGGGCAACTAAAGATTATAATACAATACAGGGATAAATTTTTGGAAAGAGTTTTTGAAATAGAAATTGCGTTGAAGTAAATATAGTATACTGAAACATGACTAACATTTCTATCAAAAATTTCAAAACATAAAAGGAAATTTATTTTTACAAAAAATGCAATACATTTGAAATGTTAGACAAATAGCAACAGTATGACGATATAACTTCCAGCATGCGAATACTTTATATATATGCCACTATTGTTTAAGTCGTATTATGCTGCGGAAAGTCTAAGTGCATCAGAACACTTGGCCCATCACTACATGTTTTGGTTTCTTAGCACTTGCATTAAATAAATGTTTTTACAATATACAATTTGAGTAAAATGAAATGAATTGTACCCCTACCTCTTCCCCGAAACTTGAATTAATGATATACAGATATCGAATATGAATCTCATCATTTAGAAATTTCATACATGGGACTTTTGGTGATTGGTTTAGCATCCCGCTGAAACTCTTAAATGTCTTTGTCGATTCGGTAGAATAGTGGTTATGATAGTGAAGATACCAACAACCTTCTTTTTGTCAAGTCGTCTCTTCAACCCCGGCTTCCCTAAAACCTCTCCTATTAGCCAGTATACTTCACCTTAAATATTTTGAGATTTTTTTTTATCAAGTTTTGAAGTTGAATATGAAGGAGCAACTTAGTAGCTGTCCTTCTCACTTGAACGAGGATCAAATTTACGTTGCCAATCGCTTCGAAATTATCCTTCAAAGTGGGAGATCAAGAAACAATGATTCGATAAATGATAATCTTTCCTTATTTCTAATAGAATTAATCAAAAGGTATCAATGAAAATGACACATAATTCTTTGTTTCTGAAAGTCGCATATAATTAAAAGTTTAATATCAAAGCGATAATTTTTTGACTTGTAGAAGTGGGATATGATCATGAAACTTTAAGAACATCTGCTATATATATATATATATATATATATATATATATATATATATATGTGTATCAAATATAAAAAAATAGTATGAGCTCGAATCTCTGATTAATCATATACATCGCATACAATTTTATGCATATTAATATCCTTATAACGATATGTTGTATATAAGAATTCTCTTGTTTGCTTTAGCATCACACTATAACTTTTTGTTGTATTTTATAGAGAAACTCTTAATCACAAACCGGAGTGGGAATAAACTATGTAAACAATAACTCTCGTATGTCACACACACACACACATTGTCTTTCTAATCACCTCTGCATTCCCCCTTG
>BMAW01035818.1:0-14839 GCA_019974015.1 Nephila pilipes | reverse complement strand
ATTGACATAGGTTAATTCAATTAAAAAATAGAAATGTTAAGAAATTGTGTTTAATCTCTTGACGAATGTTAAAAGTGTGTCGTCCTCCAATCGCATTCTTGTGTATACAGTGGTAGTAAATGTATTTAATCATTTTGCGTTACTTTGATGGATAAAAAGTGAAAATTCTGCATACGTTCGTCGTACTTTGAATCGTATCTTACTTGTTGGCTTTTCAATATTCTAAATATCTTCAAAGCTGTTTAGATGGGGCTTTGCAAAATTTTCGACGTTATCGCAAAGCATGCGATTGTTAAATGATGATTACCGCACATATCGAAAAGTAACAAATGCTCAGTTGCGCGTATCACTGTTGAATAACTCATTTAACTAGTTGTGAAAGTGCGTAGGGTGGTGTGAGTGGAATGAGAACATTTCAATTTTACAAAAATGGTGAGGGTCGGAAATCTATTAGATCAAGGGTGTCCAAGTTACGAGTTGTGGTCCAACACCGAAATGCGAGTATTGCCAATCTGCCCCTCCACAGTCTATTTTGATTACATTCTAAAATTTACAATGTAATTAAATCATACGATTCAGTTCAGAAACACAATAAGTGACATACAAAATGAAGCAGAAAACATTGAGAGAGGGCTGTGAGATTTACCCTAAAATATCTCCCATTAAACAACTTACGCTGCATAGAGAGTCATCAGTGGGATTAGGATTCAAACTCACTTCTCTTCAAAAACATCACCGGCAGCGAGTTCACGACGGTGATTTCTAGGACATCGCGATCACCCAACCTAAATTTCTCTACTATCCACAAGGTGGCACCACTATATATTTAGCACGATCGTAAGAATACATAACTCGCAGCACGCGCATCGGCTACCTCCTTCGTAATGTCACATCCTTGACACTTCAACACAACCGAAATTGCGAGGGGATCAGAGTTCATCCCAGAGCAGTAGATACATCACTCGCAGGTTTGTCTTGAAAAGAAAATGTATTAATTAATTTTTTTTTTGTTTATGCGTTCTAACCTGTTGTAAAATTTCAAGGGTATTTTGATTGAAGTAAGTGGTTTAAGTCAAACTCGTTTTAAATTCTTTCGCATTTTATCATACCAGAAACAAACAGTATAGAAAATAATATACATATCCAGATTATCTTAATGTTACAATCTAAAAAATAATTCAATGTTTTAATTGAAAATCTCTCTCAAAATACATGAAAGGAGACTTACGTAGATTGGATTAAATTTTTTGAAGTGCTCTGCATAAAAAAGTGAGGAGATGCATCTAGAAGAAGAAAAGGCTTTCATAAGAGACTTGATTGGTGATAATATGAAGTTATGATTGCGGAACATCTGTATCAAACCTGAGCCGAATAAAAAGCCTTGTAAGTGAACACAGGAAGGATCTACAAAGGGTCGAGGATTCATACCGCATGTGAAGCTTTACTAAAGATTCAAACCTAATTGATTCCGATCAGATAAGTAATTAGTAACTATAATAAAAGTTAGATTTTGGGCGCGTATAGGGTATGTCTTCAAATAAGTAGATTAGGGATAGAATTTTGAATATTCAAAGATCTGAATATATAACTTGGTTATCATGTTTGTGTGACTTTCTATTCAATAGACTAGGGATTTTCGACTGTTTTAAATAATTAGTAATAACAGCAGAAATAAATAAAATTGGAGCGTTACATATCTAAAAGTAAAAACATTGTACTGTATTTAAATTACATATACATTTCCAAAAGGAAATAAGACTGAGTTTTAAAATGACCTCAGTTACACGATATTTATTCTGTTAGGAAAATTTTGCAAGTTATGTTTTAAAAAAAAGGCAGTGATTAAAATTAATACGATTGAGAAGAGCACTAATTTTTGAATGCAAACTATAAAAATGTGGAATTGGATTTAGAATTGCAATCATAATTTATAACATAAATTCAATTGCGAACATAGGATGCACACATTTTTCACAAGGTTCATTGTAATAGAAAATATTTCACTTCACTTGCTGGAGCAAGGACGGATTTATTGTTTTATAACTATTTAAGATGCAGAAAGTTTTAAATAAATTAGTAATTTTGAAGAATGAAAGTATTTTTCAACTGATTTGATAGGAAATTAATTTAGAATCAAAAATTGATTAATAAATTAATTTGGGGGGAACATCCTCACATAGGAACACAATAAGAGGAATTTCATATTTCCCAAATTTTTATATCAAGATTCAATAACATACTTTAAGTGATTTAATGGATGACATAATAAATCATTTTCCTTCACTCTTATTAGTGATTTTTAAATGTCATATTCGAAATGTATTCTTATTAAAAGTTCAAAACATGCATTATTTAAACAAATACGAACGTAAAATTAAAAAAAAAATCATTATAAGATCACAAGATTAAAGGAACACCTCAACTGTTAACCGAAGAAACATTAACATATTTTTCAACGAGTTTTAATTTTCAATGAGTTTGACAAGTTTCGACAAGTTCGAATTCATAGAGAAGAATTTTTGTTAACTTCAGTTCCCTTCCACGTCTTTAATTGGATTAAAGCCAAAATTGAAAAGTAACAGAATAGAAAAACCAAAAACACTTTTCGATTTCGAAGGTTTTCATGGAGGAATAAAAGCGTAACACTGGCAGTTCCACATTCTTTTCATTCTCTTCGACAGCGAAATTGTTTCATCGTGTGAGCCATTTACATTGAATAACAAAAACGTTGTGACTACTTTTAAATAAAAGACTCGCTCTTGTGATTACCTCCACAGATAAATACAAGAACAAAGTTCATGTTCTTTACTTTTTCGCTCACGATGTTTTAAAAATAATTTTAGCAAATGACTACAGTTAATAATGATTTTCAATTACATTAAAAAAATTTCGACTTTCGATGCATGGTTTAGACTATCACTACTGATCAAATAATTAAAAAAAAATATTGCATTGTTCGCTTTATACGTTTCTGTCACATGTTTTGCATTTCTTTCATCTGTTATCATTCATATTTATTATTTATAAAACATTACGAAAAATAATGCTCGTTTTAACTTCTTCCAGTCTCACTTCTTATTAAAGTGAGAGGAATATTATTTATACATACAGTATATGTGCACCGGGTTGGGATAATAGTTAATGAGACTGACGCTATTACATAAGAAGTGCGCATGCACCAAACGCCTGCAAGCAATAGCTATTTAGAGTGACGCCTTCTTTTTCGAATGCAGTGCCTCTCTCTTCTGTAAACAAATCCGTATAGCTGTAGCTTCATTTGCCTTATAGTTATTTTTTGTTTCGCCAGAAAAAGGATAAATGTAACAATGGAGCAGAGAATTGTTGTGAAATTTCTCATGAAAACTACTATTGAAACTTATTTATTACAAGAAGTGTATGGCAATGAATGTTTATCGCGTGTAAGAGTTTTTGAAGGGTATAATCGTTTTTAAGATGGCCGAGAAGACGTTGAAATCGATACACGCCGGGGTCGCCCTTCCACGTCTAACACGGATGACAATATCGAAAAAATTGGCTATCTAGTTAAATCTAACCGTCGGTTAAGTATTCGTGCGGTTGCCGATACTATAAGAATTTAAAAGAATCCGTACGGGAAATTTTACGTAATAATTTTAACATGCAAAAAGTGTGTGCCAAAGTGGTGCTTAAAGTTCATCAAAATTCTCAAAATTCTTTTGAATAACAAGAAGCTCGCAAAAACTTTTGTGCTGACACTTTCAATGCTATTGAAAATGATCCAAACTAATTGCAAAGTATAATGACGTGTGACGAATTGTAGTTTTTTTCCTTTTTCCTGAAACGAAGCGCTATTCCCTGCACTGGAAGATCCCATCTTCACCAACAGCTGTAAAAGTTCGAATAAGCAAATCAAAATTCAAAGAAATGATGTTTTTTCTTCCGATATTCAAAGGATTATGTACGTTCTCTGGATTCCTGAAGGTCAAACTATTAATAAACATTACAACCTCCACATTCTTATGAGCTCCGTGAAGGAATAAGGAAAAAAAAGACCCGAGATGCAGAAGGACAAGCCATTTCGAATTGTCTATCAAGCGGTTTCTAGCCTAGTACAGCATTCCACTGTTAGACCATTCGCCTTATTCACCACATCTGGTTCCAAACAACTTCTCTCTGTTTCCTGAGGTGAATTCTGCATTAGGAGGAACACGAATTGAGTCCATTGAAGTTGTGAAAGAGAAAGCGAATGAATTGACAGAAGACTTCTAGCATTGTTTTAATTAGTTTGGTTTAGTTGGGTTTTATTAACGTCACACTAGAAGCAACACGAGGACTATCAGCACGGTTTTGAACAATGGAAGATTCGCATAGAGCGTTGTAGATAGAGCCTAGGGGTGCATATTGACTGTGGTAATAAGTCAATATGTATGGAATCAGAATAAAATGTTTTACAGCTTCAGTATCGTGGTTTTATAGCCACGACACCCTATATATGTTTGTGTAAAATTTTTTAATAAAACCACCTAATTATCTGTGTTCTCATTTCTCTCTTTTCCGCAGAACTTTCTGATCCTATACATGTATATTTTATTGACTAAAAATTTAATTAAAACTTAAATTTACTTCAATTTAATGCCAAACATTGACACGCATTATATAAACGAAACTGTGTTATGTTATCTTATTATCGAATTAAACATGTGTTTAATATTGGAAAATATTTTATATATTGGAAAATAGTTATTTTAATAGCTTTATGTTTAATTATAAAAAAGGATCAGTATGAATCGGTTGTTTTAAATTTTGATCGAAGTGATAAGAATTAAAAATATTTATTAAATTATATCATTATTAATTTATGATTTATTAATATTATTTTTATTTGGAATGTTATTCACTTAGAATATATGTAATTGAAAGTCTTCGGAGCATTTTCTTATTTATGAAACGTAAATAGAGCTTTTAAAAAAATACACGGAAGGATTTATAAAAGAAATAAACCGAGCTTGAAAAAAATCATGGTTTTATATCTCGCATTTGACCAAACAAGCAAGGTTACTTGGTTCAAAATATTTTAATGATAATACATGTACTTGCATATTCATTTGCTTGAAAATATATGTGTTTATTATTTGTGTGAAAGTTTAAGAATGTAACATACATAAATGTGAAAGAAATATTGTAATTATTAAATTATATGATTTTGTAAATTAAAATAAATCTATATATGAAAATATATTATGGAAATAATAAAATAGTTTTAAAATAAATAAGTGTCGTTTAGAACACTAACGACTATAATGACAAGAAAACGCCTCAATACTTTTAATTTCTAAGTCGTGAATCTTTTCTTATCTCTTAGATGAAAATCAAGATTTTTCACGTCTTTGATCACTTCCTTGATAACATGATATTAAGAAAGCCCATCAATTTCTTTGCAGGATGAAACTTCTTAGATAATCAAATATTTTAAAAGATAATATACCAAATATCCATATTTGAAAATTGAATTGAACAATTTATCACTTTTCATTGCACTCATTATCGAGAAATATGATATACGTATTGTGTCATAGTGGATGGATTTCCCAAATTAATTACCCTCAAATAAAGAAAACATAATTTTTCCATAAATGAAACATTTTATCGAAATGGGAGTTCACTATTGTGTATAGTCACAATATGCAATAAGTATAGAATTTCAATTTAAAAATAACATGCTCTTTATTAATCAAACTACAACCTGATTGGCAATTCTTTTAGGAGCTTAAAAGGAATTTGAGTTAGGAAATTAGGTTTTTGTTTTCAATCTTTTGTATGCATACCACTTCATTTCAATCAAACGTGATTAGTGACATTCCTGATTGTCCTCCAGAAAAGCTCATTTGAGGATCTGGCCAAAAGTTGAAAACGAGAATGTATGATTGTATATTAATGATATCCAAACGAAATAAAATATTTTCGATTGAGTATCCATTTGTTCAATCAATATTTAACATGAAAACATAGAAACTTATCAATATATTTACTAATCAAATTTATTTAATAGTATTCAGAATAAAATAAAACGATATTGGATAGCAACGTAAATCAAGTGTATATAAGCAATAAGACTGGACCATATTTAACGAATTAAACCATTTTTAAACAACAGATATTATATCTTGTTTCTGGCTAGTACCATATGCCTTTGTCATTACAAACTAATGAACGGTAAAATTACAACTTTTCGAACGAGATTAACTGAGAATTTAAATGTGTGAGGATCTGAATTCATCTCTGAAATCTAATTAAACACATGCCAGCTAAGAAAACTGGGAATGAAAAATCTCCAAACCAAAACCACAAGTTCTTGAAAAAACTTCCTAACTTAGATTTGATTACCATTCTCTCAATCAACCACCATTTTACCTTCGCTTATGCCTCCTCCTTGAGTAAAAACATTTCCTGCTCAGATTTCTGCGAAATTCCTCTCCTATGTCGTTCTCAAATATCTGGCGATCGAAAGAAGACTGAGCATAGTTAAGTCAGAGGTGCGGGGAAGTCCCAGATTCTCATAGAGTTAAACTCAAATCATTATCCTCCTCCAAAATGTTCTTAAGATTTCGATTACGGAACGTGCCAAATCACTTTGGATCTCACCATGCTCTGATGTGTCTCTTCGACCCCTGAAATTCTTTAGTGTTTTTCATTACCTTAAACCATCGATTGGTTATTAGCGTTTTCTGTCGCGCTTGTACAGATTTATTTTAACACGCTGTCAGGTTGTGAATTTCTCTATATTTACCACTTTCAAGACGAAGCTTAATAATCTGAAAAATTCTAGAAGTTTTCTACAGAACTAGTCCGCAAAGATTAGCAACTTAGACCACACTGTGCAACATGTATCAGCTTCTTCACAATTAACGAAATCTTTGTGATATTTTTAAGATTTGATATCAAATCTTTTTAACTATATAAAAGTTTCTAATATTTTGGTTATTGTTATTGGGGCAATATGTTGATTTACTCTATTTAGATTAAACATTGTTAATTTAAACCCGTATATTAATCGAGAGTAAGTTCCGTAAAATCAGAAACAGGAAGAATGAACATTAAATGGCCGAAGGAAGAGAAAGATCGCCAGAATACACTAAAACACGTGCTTCGCACGTGTTTCGTTTCTACTCAAATTTAACTTTACTAGTAAAAAGCAAATCGAAATACAAATGATTCTACAAAAGCCACGTATTTGTACAAATCTATAGTTTTTGATAATAAGATTAATGTCGAATTTAAACCAATACGTACATTTTCTCTGACAAAATTATGGTTTCAAAATACGTTCTTCTGCTTGTTTTAAAGTTTTGAAAACATTTGAATGCGTAAAGCAAAATTTAGCGAATGGCAACCTAGCTTCCATCTATCTAGAACAAGAAAACGCTATCCTGTACAAATGCAGCCTCTAATCCTCTCATTATGTGGAAGACCTCAATCTTAGATCTTGGGTCAAATGGATTCCACGGAAAGCTTTAACATTTGTCGTCAACATTAATCTAGGAGAAGTGGCTCACGCTGCTCTCCCTTGGGCAGTATCGGGATATTTATCCGTATAATATTCTGCACATTCTTAGGGATAGTGTAGAGAAAGATCCGGAAGATTATTTTAGCTTCTTATTTAGTCATCGATGTGGCTTTAATTAAGATAGTAAATATGATATACGTCGGCAAGGCACTGACTAGGTTCGAATACTAATTTTAAAAATGTTTTTAAATTGATCTGGGTCAAATAGAAATAGACTCAAAAAGCAATACATTTATATTTACGTATTTATACAACCCTAGTTTTGAAAAAGGTTTTTTAATGAAATTTCGTCAAATTTCAATGTTAAGAAAACCGATAATTAAACAAATAATAGACATAATGGATTTTTATTTCATACAAATTCTTACTCCCTGTAAATGTGCAGGCAGAATAACAATATTTTCAAAATAAATATTTTATAAGATTCAAATTTGATGATAATGATTTTCATCAAAATCCCTATATGCTTTGAAACCGAAAAACCCTAAAATATGTCAATGTATCTTATTTGAACCCTATTGTCTATTACGCTTCTAAGAACTGGTTAAACTATATGTACCATTTATTGAATTTATTTGTAATACTTTGGATATCACGTTTCTTATGGCATTGGAAAATTCATTCTTCAAAACTCATTTAAAATATTATTCATATGTTACGCAAAGTTAATATCTAAAAAACTTAAAATTCTATATTTTATATGTTATTCTATATCCTAATATCAGACGTTTTCTAATGATTTCATAACTCTATGTTAGAAGTTTTAGCTTAGGGCAGTGAGAGCCGTTTAATTCATCGAACAATCGACAAGGATCGAGAGACAATTTCAAAATTGACAATCAGGGAAAGCTTTATACAAACTATAGAAACAGACTTATAATATCACAAAGATTTGAATGATATAAATATACAATATATTACTTAGGTTTTGTAAAGTATTTATAGAAATGTTAGCAAAATGTTCAATATCAATATATGTATATACTAGTTGATAAGCTCCGCTTCGCTGTGCCAGACGTAATATTATATTTTGAACCTATACGTAAATATCAGAAATTTTTCAATTTAAATATAATCTGAATAAAATTTTAGAAATTGATTGGTCATAATGGTTATCACGACTTTCAAAAATATGAAAGTATTTAAGTGGTTAATAGTTATCAATGAAAATGTAATTTATCCGTAAACTGTCGTTGAACAGAATTCCGCATCACCGATGAGGTACCGTGTAAGTGATGTTCCCATTATTCACATGGTGTCTCCAGTAGGCTTCAAACATGTCTAAATAATAACATAAAATAAAATACATTTTTATATTTTATTTTTAAACCTGTTGAAACAATTTTTGTGTATTACATTTCTATTGTTCGGCTATTTTGAATGCATGGTTCTTTGAGGAGTGACAATCATTTTATTTTTATTATGATCAATTTATTTATCTTATATTACATTCATTATTGATTTTATCTTTATTGTAATTTTAGAAATAGTTAAATATGAAATATGAAAAATGCCTACATTTTAAAACACTCTGCAGACAAAATTCATCACGTTGTTTTCTGGCTTGACGGTTGATTAGATTTCACGTGAACTCAACTTTTGATCATGATAAAACTGACTATGTGAATAACAGACATTAAACCCTAGCTAATTTTAAACTCATGCCCTTGTGCTTTATTGTTAGCATCGCAGCAAACAACTGAACTGCAAACGCTTAAATAAAATGATAATCTGATGGAATTAATGGTATTCTGAATGGAATATATTCCCTCACTTTCTGTAAAAATCGATTCTATAACGTTTTTAAGAGTTTTCGCTTGTTGGTGTCGTTACATAATTTAGGAGGATTTAAATTACGCAACAACATTATTGATGAACCATTTAGGTAGTAGGGGAAAGGTTTCGGATTCGTCGGCGGTTTCGTTCAGTCGCGGGTTGATCCTTGGCCGCCAAAGATCCGCCGGTAAACGAGGCTGAGGCACGTTAATCTGTCGGGGACCAAAAGTCCCTCCCGTGTGTGTGTGGATGTTAGGAGAGGGGGTGCCAGCTCAAGTCGTCGTCCCTCGCACTTGGACCGTGGTTACAAAATAATATTAGAAAGAAAATGTTCTGAAAGGGATCCTATGCGTTAAGAAGACTAGTTCAAAGGTTCAGATAGATCTATAGCAGGAATTTGGACTTGATCACCGCTGAGCACATTCTTGGAGGTTCTTCTATCAATTTTAAAGCATGGCACTACAACAGGACAAACTTTTCCGGATACTGGCAATTTTCATTTGAATATCAATATCTTTATATTTAAAACCAAAGCTTTAGAAGTCCAAGGCACTCAATTTAGTTTTGATCTTTTTCATTTGCTTTAATTGTACGCTGCCTGATTCAGGGTATATTAGAAAAGCTATTCGTACTGCTGCTCTATGTACTTCAGGATGCATTTTTAGTTATTTTGAAGCAGCTTCTATTATTTCAAGATGACTTATCATACTCTCAGCAGCGCTACTTGTTCATATCTAATCTGAATTTGTGAATATTTTCCTTTTTACCTTTATTTAATTGAAGATATTTTATACGTCATTAATAATCGATCATTGAACCTTGATAAATTAGTGTTAGATATTGATTTGAGTTTTCGAGAGTATAGATACATTTTGAGGCTGAAACACTAAAGATGACACATTTTCTTCATTTTGTTTCTTTCATCACCAAGATTAACTTATTTCTATTTGTTAATCAACTATTTCAATATAAACATCAAATGTCCATGATTGAGGTTTCCCGTAAACGTAATCTTTTTCTTCTTGATTTCACCAACAGAAAGCTATAAGGCAGACGCCTTGATACACTTCGAATGATAGGAAATAGCTCTGCCATCGCCATAATTTCGCAAACAGATCCGCTACGTTGTTTACATCTGGTAAAATATAAATCGTTAGTATTATAAGGAGCGCAGATAGCATTTGAGTGTAGCATTTAAACCGATGACTCAGTGTTAAACATGTGAGAAACGATAATATTTCATTTTATTACGCCATCGATATGTCACGAACACCAAGCAAAAGACAGAGACGAAAATAAACATGTTTCGCAGCTAATTTAAAACTTTGAAGGAGTAGGTATTCCATCGATCCAAATATATTCAACATCCATTATAAAAACTATAACTGAAAAGTATATGAAAATCAATTTTATTAACCTACAATGAAAGATTTTCAAGAAAAATATAACTGAAATTAACTTTAAATCAAATTATTTTAAAATTCAACAAAAATACTACAAAAAGGAAGTATCAATAAAAATTTGGCAAGAAAGTCCCAGAGTTATCGTGATCCTTTTGCAAAAGGATAATCCCTTACGGTAGCAGCATATGCCTGATGTAAATTAACTAGACAGACTAGCTCTAAAATCATAGCATTAAAAATAATTTGTATTCTGAAACAATAAATATCCAGCCATAAAAATGAAAATGTTTATTTCCTAGAAAACAAAAACTAAAAATTACCAAAATACAGAAACAAAACTTTGCATGATATTTACATTAGGTTACAAGTAATGCGTACATCATAAATATTTTGATAGCTAATTATTTTTATTAATGACATGAATAACATACCGTTTATTCATTTGGTTAAAGCAACTTCAATAACTCTTGTATTGTGCGTTTAGATTTCTAAATGAAGTTATCAATCATTATTAATAATAAAATATTTCTCATAAATTTAAAACTTTGCCTAGGGTTCCACAACAAATTATCGTTTGCTCAGCAAACCGAAATCAGCTAGGGTTACCTATAGTATATGTTTAAAATCACAATGAGGTATCATTGAAATGTTCGACTTGGCGGTGAATGCAGGATATTTTGCAAAAGAGCCTATTCTCCAAAATTTCAGCCAATCATCCCATCAGCGTTTCAATATTAAATTATTTGGTATTTTTCCATTTCAGCAAGTCTCGCAAGTAAACTTAATTGGTATGATACACAAGATACATTTAAAAATATATCTCCGTTTAGGCTGTTCATAATTTTTCGCGATAAAATCGCTCAAAAACTGTTGGTAGAGAAAGATTAACGATGATAACTATTTTGTTAAGAATTCCAAAATCACGTTTAGAGCGCTACATTGCAAATGAGTAACTGCAATCTCAAGTCAATCGGTTGTATAGCTTTAGAGATATCGGATGAGTCATGTCATGGTATTTCGCTTTATATATATATCATTCAATGAAGTGTCAATTGCATGTAAAGAAATATTTCAAATAAAAGTATTACATAAGATTCGAAGTTGACATTATGATATAATGATTTTCGTTAAAATTGATTAATTCTTTAACAGAGTGACCATAAAATATGATTAATGTAATTATATCTAAACCTGTGGTTTGTAACACTTTGAGGGTTTTGAAATATGTGTTACCAAATTTCATTCAATTTTTCGATTGTTGAGGAGGCAAAATTATGAAAATTTTATTTCTTAAGAAATACACATTTAAAATATATGACTATATTTAAATTAAAAGTTAAACTTAAGAGTCCCTAATTTTATAGGTTATTCTCGTTTTCACTTCATTTTGTGTTTCCTTTCTATGGCACCAAGCTTTCTTACTGAAAATTGTTTGCTGTTGACAGTGAATAGCATTTGAATCTTCAATGCGCTCACATCAAATGCTGCTTGTTCTTGAAAAGTATTGCAGTACAGAAACAATGTGCATATTTAATATGCATAGTAAAAATGAAATCCATTGGTTAAATTGCCACCACAATGCACTCAAGCACAGCGTCTAGTTCTGAACAATATTTTTGGCATTATTTGCCATACAACTTGTGTAAAATTCATCGTAAGGAAATTAACACCCATTTTCAGCTAAATAAATGCTTGTTCTTAGTTAAATGAGCTGATGAATTTCAGCTCATCTTTTCAACTTTTTCATATTCAAGTTTACCTTCTGTTGTAGTCATTTCAATTTCAGTCTTCTCCTTGATATTCTGAATCAGTTGAGTCTCTTATTTCTTTAAAATTTCTTCCGAGCATTATATGATCATTTTACCCTATCTTCAAGAAATTTAATTTAAAACAAATAAAACAATGAAAAATAATGCAAAGAGAAAAATCTAACCATATTGGAAATAACACGAACCAAAAATATAGATCATTAGCGTGAGTCGAAAACATTATATTGCCAATCATCTGAACAGAATTGCTTGAAATAATTTTAAATAAGTCAGCTAGTAAGAAGAAAATTAAGGTTTTAAACATTATTTTAGGATAATAACTTAAAAAGGATAAATCATCTGCTTCCGGCCTTAAATATCACTAAGCCACGCATTTGTATAAAAGCTATATCTTTGAGTTCTACCTTACATTAAGTAAAATATGACTGTTTTCGAATCATGAAAATAGGCTGTAATTTATAATCAGGAAAAATCGAAATCATGAACCGCTTTTCATACCTAATGGATAAACTAATTACATGTCTTACATGCTTAATTCTGACACTAAATATTATACGAGGTTGCTTAAAAGCACCTCGTAAAAGCAACTTTGAGAATTGGGCATCAAATAACTCACTGTAGTATAGTCCAGTTATTTTTCTCTTTTCTACGAAGTCTATGAGTATGAAGTATCATTCTTTCAAAAATCATCGCCATAACTTTTCCGGACTATGAGACCGTCTATAAGATCGTTGTTAAAAGACACCGACAAGCGTTTCTCTTACGGTTGATAAAATAATGTGTATATACATACATACATACACACCCACACCCACCCAATCCATGCCCAGGTACACTCATGTTACAGCTTATGTGACGAGAGCCTCTGACATTTTGTATGCGTATCACTTTTCTATTGAATTATGTGTTCATTAAATTGATCGCAATAACCCTTTCTGCAATTTCTCATGGTTAATTGATTAAACTTTACATTGTTGTTCGTTTAGCACACCTAGTATATTTATACAATCATAAAAAGTCGAATACCCCTGTGGTGATCGAGAGGTCAAAGAATAGCCCACTGTAGCTATGCATGTCATTAGAGAAACCAAAATGGATACCCTATATCTGATTGAATAGTTGAGAACCCTGCCTGGGAAATATATCAGGGATCTCGCGACTTGCTTTAGGTTGGTACGTGCATCAAAACATTGATGCACCCTAGTGGTCTTTTCTTCCCACTGGATTACTGTATTTGTTTATCACGGTGACACCTCACCCCAGGATACCCTAGCGACCTTCTGTAATTTCGACCTCCTCTTGTCAACCAATTTTTATTTTTCACACGTCTTGAATACTTTCGTACAGTAATGGCTACGTAAGAGTTGAAATTCAGGAATAAAATTTAAATGATTTAAAAGGGGAGCACTTCATATTTAATTGATATATATGTATTCAAGGTATCCGAAACTCGTAATTGGTTGGCCAACAATTATCTTCAAAATGCGTTACAAAATGAATTTAAGATCGGTATATGTTTATTTCTGCTCTATTGATCAATCATTTATAACTGTAAACAATGAAATAGTACAACAACATTATAACATCATTAGACAAACTTTCCTGCAACAACCTACACATTTGAATTCTTGACCCCACATCAAACTCAACAGCGCCCTCAGAATGATTTGGGAGTTATGTAAGAGACACAAACTTGATGGTATTTAAGTATTCGAGTCTCACGCCCAAAATAATCATATTATTTCAAAGAAAATATAGAAATGTGTGAACAAAATTATTTTGATTTCAGAAATTATTTCAGAATATATTTCGTACTTTATAAAAGCCAAAATATTGATTTTAAGAACATTTCTTTAAATATGCTTGATATAGAAATATGAAAAAGGAAATGTAATATTTTGTATGCATTATTATTAAATTCATCTATAATTACTTCAGCTCATAAATATTAAAATTCTCCTTAATATATTGAAATATCTTCAAATATGTTTCTTCAAAAGAATTATTATGTATTTTTAATCTCTCATAGCTATTTAAACTAATTTCAAATAAGAATTGTTTCATGATATAATAGAGATTTAAATAAATGTTACATGTTATTTTATTACTTGTGTTTTTACAATCAGAAAGCAAATTATGCCCTTAAAACACCCTCAGACTTTATATAGAAATTTTTCTTGCAGTAATGAGATTTTTCAATAAGTTTATAATAAAACTTTAATACTACTGGCTATTTTAATACATTGAGAAAAATAGTACATTTTTATGATTAAAGAATTCTAAAATTAATTAAAAATTATATTAAAATTCCGAATCGTTAGCACACGTAACCGAACGAAGCACAACAA
>BMAW01035815.1:349208-366660 GCA_019974015.1 Nephila pilipes | reverse complement strand
CTTGAATATCATAATTTCACTATCCATGTTTTTTTTTTTTTTTTTTTGTAATGACGCATTACAATTAATTCGATATTAATGCAATTAAATTTCTATTTTTATGTTTTCTTCAATTATTACGAAATACAACACAAATTATTTTTTTCGGAGAATTTTTCCCCCTCCCCTTATTTTTTTTGAAAAAAATTATAATTACATAATAAGAATTTATACAATTTCAGAAAGAAAATTAGAAAAAATAAATAAATAAATAAATAAAAGTCACAAATAGCTTCATTTTTCTTTTTGAAGAAAATATGATAGTATACCTTAAATATATTTTAAAATTATGACATTTTACTTCCAAGTTATCCAAATTTAAATTATACGATGGCGCCATCTAGTACTCAAAATATACAAAATACTTTCTTAAAAGCTAACTATAATCCTGCATATTTTTGCAGAGATAACACTAATATAAAATGCAAAAATTCAATGCTTTTTCGCCATTTATAAGAAAATAAATTTTAATCAGAGATATGTGTAATTTTTGTGCAATGAGTTTGTACAATTTAAAAAGAAATATGTGTTATCTTTTAAAAAAATAATAAGTTGTATATATTTTCTTTTCTAACTTTTTATAATGTGAAGCAATTACAAAATTTCGTTTTAATTGAAAATAATAATGTAGTATAATTTTATAAGAAAAAATAGAATTGGAAAAAATATCAATATAAATAAAAAAGAATTTTAACGTAAACTAGTCATGAAAGAAATTTTATTTTGAATGAAATTGCATATTTTACTTTTCTTATTAGAAAGTCGCAATAATTGATCGCACAGTTACTTATAATTACACTGTCACACATATAAAAGTTACATAAAATTATGATATGATATATACTTATTATTACACTTATTTGAAATTTTACTACAATTATTCAAAAATACATATCTAACACTTCAAATAACATAAATTTTACTAGTTTCACACAAAAACAACAGTAAATATTGATATCCATTATATGAATTAGCACAGTAGCGCAGTATTTTTTTAGTCGTCTGTGATTCTGTAGATATATACATTAAGATTTCGTGGATCTTGACATAAAAATAAAATTTTTAAGGAACATCAGATTTCATATAAAAGAATTTACTTAAATTTAAGTATATTGATAAATAAACGTAGAATGTAATTTTTATCTGCGTTGTTTTCCTGTATTTTATTTCCTTTGTCAATCAAAAATCATTGACTTATTGGATTTATTCGATTCATTACAATAATTATAATTGTTGGAAATAAAGCATACAGCACATTATTAAAAACGGGTACACAAGACACAGAAAAACTTCATTAAATTAAGTTATAATTGTAATTTAATTAAGTTGTAATTGTAATTCTCGAGAATGCGCTTCTTAGTAAACAGATTTAGAACCTCATCAGAATCTACTTTTATCTCTTTGTTTATACTTAGCATACTCAGACCATTCAGTCTCTCTTGACACATGATGGATCTTAAAAGATATCTTTATTCTTTTTACAGCTCTAATCAAACCATCTTTCAGTAGAGGGCGTTGTGATTGGTAAAACACAAAGAATTCTTAAAATACACTCTACGTTAAGAAACATAGAAGAAAATTTAAAAGTTCCATACATACTTAAGGGTAAGTCATGTTGATATTTTCGAGCGGCATCAGTAATATCTCCATTAAAGGAAATTGGATTCAATGTAATATTTGAGAGCTACTTTTTGTAATTTTCATAAGATACATTATTATTTTGTTTATTAAAGTGGATATCTAGTTAGGAAATAAGAAAATCCAAGTAGGGTAAATATATCTTTAGTCGAAAAAAAGTTTATATAGGATCAGTCATACAGGTATTTGCTCGATTTTGTTGAACAGCAGTGATTCTAGGATTCTTTATTCCAACTACGATTTTCTCAGCAATACTCTTGTTTCTTCGAATATATTTTAAAATTTATTTTCAGAATTTTCTCGAATTCTACTTAAAGCATATTGCACTGCCTTGACCATCGACATTCCTTCGTAGTTGTTAAGTTTGGAGCCCTGCGGCTGGATCGACAGAGGAGTATAATTGCTAAAAAGTTGGTTAAAATTTTAAGGCTTAGCAAAAACTCAAATTTACAAACTACAGAGGATAGTAATAGAGTTTTGCTTGAAGAATGTTAACTGCTACTATTTATCTCTTACAGAGGACAAACGATTGTAGCCAGTATTTCTAAAACATGTAGAATTCCATTTTGTCTCTCAATCCATCAGGTTTCGCAAATTGTTTTTGCCTTTGATGTCTTTTGTGTCGGTTAGATTCCCCAAATTTTTGTACTTTTGACAGATTCTCGAGGAATTATTTAAACATGTAATTATACCGACAGCGTTTCTTGCAATGGATAGTGTCCTTCTTTGTTCAGAGCTAAATTCCACCTATGATTGGCACAACGGGAATAAATAGCAAGATGTTGCATATTTAAAATTCTTGTTTGGACACCCTTAAAACGCATCAGTCATGTATGCACTGCCACCGTAATCTTATCCGTGTAAGAACGCAATATCCAAATCCGCTGCTTTCATTTCATTCATTTCTATTATGGTGTTCGCCGATTTTTTACAATTAAGTCTCTTACTTTAAATCCGTCGTTCCGCTGATCTATTAAAGGGATTTTTTGCACACCGCAAAACATTACAGTTTTTATAATTAATATTAAACCTTTTCCCTTATTTTCAATTATTTGTTTAACACTATCTAATGTCTTCTCAATATTTGTTTGTTTTATACCCTCAATGATGACCACAGAGTTCCAATACTTAACTACACTGTCTTTTATAATATTAGTTTTTTTTATCACGTGCTCTAAAATCTTCTTTTGCATCTTTATAAGAAGATAAAAGCGTAGTTATTAATTTTCCTACGTAACCACGATTTTGACCACCGTCAATCATTTCAAACAACACACAGTGTACAAAAACCACCACCAAATTTATGATTACAGAACAGCCATGAAATACTTTAATCCGATATAATATAATAATTTTTAAATCCGATTATTTTATTTTTATAAAGAAAAATTTTTCTTTCCAAACGCAACACACGGAAATTTGTAATTTTCATTTGATAGTCATGAATCATATACAGTAGAATCTCGCTACAATGATATCCTCTACAACGATAATTCTCTCGATTACGATATTATTTCATAGTCCTGGCTTAATTTCCTTCAGATTAATGTAAAGCAGTTCTCTGTATTACGATATTCTTTACAACGATGACTCTCTCTGTTACGATATATTTTTTCAAAGTCCAACTGATACCTACAAATTAAACGGTTTACAAAGAAAGTCTAGTTAAAATGTAGTTGGACCGTTGTTTTCGGTTTTCTAGTTCCATTCTCTGTCCAAAAACTTCATCGAAGTTTACATTTCCTGGCAAACACAACGTTGAACCTTACTCCCATCCTTCTTCGAAAAATGGTCGAGGATTCCTTTCATAGGAAGTGATAGATAAAACCTTGAATCGTCTGGGAGTAAATTTTATGATACGTTATTTTGTCTACACTTGAGTACCATAAGGATTCTAATCTTCGATAAATTTTGTCAATTACAGTATTTCAAATCGGGAATTATTCTCTTACTATGCTACAAGATTTTCATTAATTTATTTATGATTTTGGTGTTTATTTTGAAGTTTGTTTAGTGAAAATTGATTAAAGTGGCTCCAAGAAAACAAATATCCAACGAAGTGAAATTCAACGTCATAACAGATATTGATAGAGGTATGAATCAAGCTGAGGTTTGCAAAAAATATGGATTTTTCACAATCGACTATTGATAAAGTTTTAAAGAAATGAAAGGAAACTGAAAACGTTCTCAACTCTAATGATATCGATCCGTAAGGAAAGAGGCTAAAGATAGCTTTACATGACGAAATAGATGCTCCCCCGTTGAAATGGTTTGTAGAAAAACGGGCTTTGAATGTACCTTTAAATGGGACAATTACTTGCGAGCAAGTCAAAAAATTCGCATGCATGATGGGGAACCCAGCTTTCAAAACTACAATGGATGGCCAACAAGTTTTCGAGACCGACATGAGATATCTGTCCATGGGTTACATGGTGAAGAAAAATCAGTGCCACTAGATGTCGTCCGCACCTGGTGTCAGAGAGAAATGTGTAAAAATTTTGAAAAATATTCCGTTGATAATGTCCATAACTCAGACGAGACGGGGTTATTTTTCCAGATGTTACCTGAACGAACATTAGCTTTCAAAGGATAAACCTGTAAAGGGGGCAAGGAATCCAAACAAAGGTTAACAGTATTGCTATGTATAAATATGTAGGGAACGGATAAATTAAAACCTCTGGTAACTGGAAGATCCTTAAAGTCAAGATGTTTGAAAAACATTAAGAACATTTCATTAGACTACACTGTGAACAAGCGAGCTTGTATGACTTTAAAAATATTTAGTGAATGGTTATTGAAACTAGATAAAGATACGAGATTGAGGAAGAAAAACATACTCTTTTAATTGACAACAGCTCTGCACATAAACCCATTCCAAAAATGCAAGTGTAGATGTTTACTTCTTTCCACCAAACACTACTGCAGATCTATAGCCCCTCGATTTGGGCATTATAAAATGCTTCAAAGGTTATTACAGAAAACGACTAGTGGATAAAATGATTTTTAATATTGACCAAAAGCACACAATACCTGTTACTGTAAAAGATGCATGTGATTAGATTACTGGGAGTTGGTGGGAATTTAAGCAACAGCCTATATCCAATTGTTGGAAAAAAGGCTGGCTTCATTCAAAATGACAGAGTCTTCATTGACAAGTTATACTTATTGCGGATATTCCGAGGAAGAAAATACTATTCAGGTCTTCAGAATTCATTGACAGTTACGAAGATAAAACTGGAAAAAAGTTTGAAATATCTGTTTATGATAATTTAAATGTCGATGATCAAGTACAGATATTTTCGGAAGTAACAGATGAAGACATTCTTTCTGAAACAGAAGTGATAACATTGAAGCAGAAGAATCAGAAGATGATGATGTGAATGAAAAGGATGATTCCACTACGGTAAAGCCCAAACTTATCTCCTGGAGAAGCAGTGTATTCGATGCTCTTCATAACTTTATTTCTAGCTTAAGTAATGCACTAAAGTATCATTTAAAGAATTTAGATGCACTTTCTTTCCACGAGATTGTCTCTGGATAATGCAAAAAAAAAAAAAAAAAAAAAAAAAATCTAATTTCTTTCCTCAGAATTTCAAACAAATAAGGATTAACGAATAGAGGTATGTATTTTCATTTATTTACGCTATCTAATATATTTTAAAGAAAACTTTTGGGGGTATTACTAGTTAATACATAAAAATTTAATATTTAAACATGCGATAAGCTTCTGTAGGTTATGGCGGCGCCAGAATCCTGGGCAAGGGTACTTCACTAAAACTTGGGGATTGTAAAAATTACTCAACACTGTAACATGTTATACTCACTACGTTTAATATATATTATTTGAAGAAAATAATATATATGCGAGGGGTTGCTGAATGATAGCAAAGCACCCTTGGTGACGCCACTTGAAATGAAGAACAAAAAATATTATTGATTCCCTCTATAACGATAATTCTCTTTGGAACGATATGTTATTTTATTCCCCAAAATATCGTTATAGAGGGATTTCACAGTATTATATCGTTTTTCATTGGATTTTGCGTCCGTATAGTTGATATATAAACCAATATCTCTGACATTCACTATCAGTGAGACTTGTGACAATATAACTAGTCGAAACTACACACGTTCCGTAAAATTTTCAGTCGCAGATACGAAGGTATAGTGTATATGAATATTATCAAATGTTCACGCTGGAACCAACATCAGCGGAAGCGGCATCATCAAATATTTTTCTTGAAAAAGGTCATAAGACTGAGTTGTGTTTGTTTATTTCTTTTATTAATCATGATTACTTAGCTCTTAATCTAAAAATAAATTCTATATTAATTTATCAATAAAATTCAAAGTGAACTTTTAAGACTTACAGAATGATATATAGCTCGAACATAACAAACTTTGAAGTAAAACAACAAAATAAATACTTTTTAAATTTGGTTCTTGAATTCCTGTTAAGATATGTTATCTGCGCGTGAAATTATGACAGGGTGGAGGGAGGGGTGTGACCTGTACCCCTCCCCCAGATCTGCCAATGCAAGTATCCATTAGAGAACACACAAAATCTGACATAACCAAAACAATATAAAATCATACATGAAGATCAAACCGAAATTAATATATTTATAATTTCCTAATAATTAGTTCTTCCTTCTAAAAAAATGAGGATAAAAAATGAATGCGGATTTATTACAAAGATAAATTAGGGGGAGGGGTAACCCTAACAAAACTTGTCTTCCGTATACCATTCAAAATACCAGGAAATTTTATCACAGAAAATTATTTTAACTGTATTATGAGACGCATTAAATATCATTCCATAAAATATATAACATATATCAAAATATACTATTCATGTTAATTTTTAAAATATTCTGTGTTCTCAGTATATGTAAGAAGTGTTTAGAATTAATACAAACTCGGGATGAAGAATAGGGTGCAACAAGATCTAGGATGTGGTAATAAAAAAAAGACGTGTATGGAGAAAAAAGTATTTTTAATGAAAAGTATTATTAAAGTACTGCGATTAAAGGAGAAAACCATAACTTTCTACAAAATGACGCAATCAGTTGATAAATGTTTGACCAATACTAAACTGCATAGTTCAAAGAAGTCTACATACAACTTACGAAAGAGACTTACAAATTATCGACAAAATCATGGAAACGTATAGAATTTGAACTATTATTTTTATCAATGTGGTTTTGATTTACCATTATGGACTAAGATTGTGATTATTTATTAATGTCACACTGAAAAGAAACACGAGGGCAATTGGCAACGGACCTCGTAATTTTGAACCTCGGTCAAGTGACGAAGGCGACACCTGAGTTAGTACCTCACCTCCAAACTTTCACAATATGCCAACGGGATGACTTGGAATCTCGACCAGATTTAGTCTATCATCCTCACTACACAGCGGGTCTTTAGCGGCACCAAATCGTGTCAAAAAGAGCCGGTTGCAAATCCGCAACCATTGCCACTAGGCTACTGAACATAACGGACACTTACAGTTCGACGAGGAACATATCTATGCAGACGATCTCACATAAGATAACGATATTTTACATCCTCTCAATTCTGTTCTTATCTACTTGAAACCAACTTGTGACCACTTCGCTGTATGAATGGGAACATTATCCGCCTTAAAAAAGGAATAACCACCAGGGCACCACTGACAAAATTATGTATTTGAGCAAATATTAACATGGTACTTAACTTAAAAAATTAATTCGATTATAAAGAAACAATTATTGTTTATTAGTTAACCATTATAATACACCCGTTTGTCAATTAACCATTAAATGTGCTTGCAAAATAGTAATAATAAAATATGAAAGAAATTACATATTTCAATAGTTTATTACGAACAATTTGCAATTCAACAATTACCAATGGTACAAAAAAAATAAGCACTTAAGAATATTTTTGGCTTTTAGTTTTTTAATAGTAATTTTTCACTCTCCAAGAATATATATAACATACGCTAACCTTAGACAACTAACTGGTTGATTTTAGAATTTATTGAAAGCATTTTGGCAACAAATAGAAATAGTTGTTCTCAACATGGGAAAAAATGTTGAGCGTCGTCAGCTCCTATGTTATTTTAACTCAGTTTTCATGCCTTTTCAAGACTTTGTATGGATTGAAATACTGCATTCATGAGTTATCAACATGCAATCAAACCATTCTTCTAAATTTATCAGTGTGTTTGAAAGTTAATTTCCAGATGAATACTCATTTTTATTAATTTTTTGTACACCATATTTGTACTTTTCATACACGTGGTAAGTTTGACTTGCACAAATTTTGTTACTTTTAGTTTATTTTCTGTGTTTCTCATAACATTTTTTGTTTTATAGTTATTTTAGACTTTATTTTTAAGTATTTATTTGAATATGTATTTTTTTTTCTTAATTAATTATTTTTTTTTTGTTGCTTTTGAGTTTACTCTTTTGGAATTTCTTCTATTGCATACTATTGTTTTACAACCATTTTTATCAATATATTTTGTTGATAGGAATAGTTTGTCCAATGATTACATAATAACCCAGCCTAACAGTCTAAAGCCATTACAACTTTAAATACCTTATTTTCCTTTTTTTTTTTTTTTTTTTTTTTTTTTATTTCGGATTTTCCAAAAAAAATTTTTAGGTATTTCTTTTTTTAATTCCTCCATTGTTTCATATTTTTTTGGTTTTTGTCTATTTTTAATTTAATTTACTTCCTTTGGAATTTGTAATTTTTATAGTTAAGCTTGTTTAATGTATTTCATTCATTTTTCCGTTTGCAATTTTTATATTTCTACTTTTGCTTTATGTTTTATTACTTAATAGATAAGTGGTGACTTTTACATTTTTATTCTGTTAATTTTTAAGTACTCGTAATTTCTTAGTTTATACGTGATTTTCAAAAACTTTTGTGTTACTCAATTTATATATATATATATATATATATCCCTTTATTTACACGGTTTGTTTTTATTTCAAATCACAGCAACACCCAAAACAAACTAATGATGACTGGATATAGAAAACGGACAGAAAAGAAATACGGCGAAAATGGGCACCTTCTGAAACAATTCCCTAGACAAAAGATTACTTTGTGAAGAGATCTGAATCATCACGTAGTGATGATGATGCAACTTAGTTTTACTTTCCAGACGAGAACGCCATACTAATAGACAACTTAGATGACCCACCGCTTGAATCTAAACATCCAGTGGGGCTTTGATTTTCTTATTTATGTTATTTAGAGTAGGTATAAAAAAGCTATGAGTAAGCACTCACAAAACTCCTTTTAAATCAGGAAATATTTCGTCCATAATCTCTACTTTTATAAGTAACTGTACATACGAATATAGTTGATATATATATATATATATATATATATATATATATATATATAAGGAGATTATTATCCTCCGTTCCCCTCCCCCTTTTTTTTCATTTGATAAAGGCAGTTTCTTCAACTAAATTATAATCGCTTCAATTCACTTTTTTTAAAAGCGGAAACAAATCAATGGATCGTACAACGATTTGTTATAAAGATATGCCTGAGAATAAAAAATCTGTTGGAAGTGGGAAATATATAAATAAAAGTTTAAATGGATTTTGAAGGGGAAAAAAACCCATAAAATTTAATGTTTTCCTTCCTTGCTTTTTTCAGCCAATTGATTTATAAATCAACATGAAGCCAAAAAAAAAAAAAAAAAAAAAAATTTGAACTAAACAGATTTTTAAAACAACTCAGAGGCTGTAATTTTTTTTTTCTCGTGGTCATCTAAACTTTGTTTCCTTCTCGGCATTTTTAGAAAAGAAAACGCGGCAAAGAATTTTAATAATACATGACACAAGTAAACGGATGTTTTTGTTCGAATATATTCTTTACCTCAGTTATAATCTAGAAAATAGATGGAAATAGTATTCCGATCTATGATTTCAAGCTTTCTAGCCGCTAAAGAATCAATATAAGAAATTGAGGGTATATAAAAAGTTACAATCTATAAAAAAGAGCGAAAACTTGGCATTTAAATTAGTGAAGTACTATTTTACTTCATAAAGAGACAAAACCCGTTCGCGAAAGTATCCTACAGCTTTTTGAAACCAAATATAAAAATAATAGCTTTATTATTCCAAACGACAAAAAAATTTACATATGAATGGAAAACTATCAACCTTGCTCGATAATCGCTTGACTTTAGATCGTTGTAATATACAAGTCATCTAACTTGCTCGAATTTTTACAGTTCTAGTAGACTGTGTGAATTTCAAATGTGAAAATGACTATAACATTTTATCAAAATTTATGAATTCTGAAAATGCGAAAGACCTCAACGGAAAAACAAGAGCGCACTAAATTTTGAAAGAAATGTAAAATAGGCTAAGATAAACCAAAAAAGTTCTGCGTTTAAATTTTAGATGGAACTTATTGTATTATTTTTACTACTAAATTGCTCCAAAGAGAAATTTGAATCAAATTATGTAAACAATAAAGTAAAAATATTGAAATTATAAATAAGAAATTCATTTAAGAGATTAGTCTTTTTCATTCATCATCAAAAATTTCATAGAAAATAAATTTAACAATATGTTAATTTTAGAGCACCGCAATAACACATTTAAATCAATAATCATTAAATATCGTTGCAATTTTTTAAAAGTTTCAGTTTCCATTTTGTTTCAGATATTCACTTTTATGCGCGAAAATATCTGAAATTGCACATAGGTTAATATTCATTTACAGCAAGGTTTTAAACTCATTAAAGTGGATTTTTTTTAACACGAAATTCGAAGTATGTTAAAAGTTCTGATTTTCATTTCGTTTTCGTAGTCAACTTTCAATAGCGAAGCATTCATTGATTAACGAATTAAGAGAGACTATTGAAAGCTTCATAATTGAATATGTTGAAGAAGAATTGCGTGTTCGAGTCTTGATTCTACGAATACTTCCGGTCTTTTTTACGTTAAATTAAACTGAACCTTAAAATTGGCAGTTATGAAAGATAGATGCCAAGTTACATGTTCTTGTTTCAGAATAATGGCATCGGTCTCAATACCCCCCCCATGTAAAGCTCTGACAAGCAGCAGTTCCCAACCTTTTTCAATCCACGTGCTCCCAGCTGACTATTCTTGACCCGAATCTTCCATGCATTCTCCCTCTTCTCCTTCCCACACCCTTCAATCTTTTTCACCTATTACAGATTATAAAAAATTCTCCAAGGCTACGGTAGCCTTATGGTCAAGGTGGCGAGCTCATGGCGGAACTGCTTCTATCGAATCGTAGGGTCGACTCCTAGTGCCACTAAAGACTCGTTGTGTAACTGCATTTTAATTCTGGTCGAAGTCCCAAATCCACCCGTGGGTGTGGCATGGAAATATGAAAGGTAGATGCCAGTCTGTAAATTCTTGCTTCAGAATCAGGATATCCGTCTCCTATATCCCTCATGTACGAGTAAAGCTCTGGAGCAGGGGCTCCCAACCTTTTAGTCTACGTACCCCCAAGTGGTTAGGCTCCTCAACGCGCATTCTTGATCCGAATCCTTCATGAACTTTTCCAATTTATTTTTTCCCATTACATATTTTAAAATTTTCTCCAAGACCGCAGTAGCCTAGTGGTCCAGGTGGCGAGCTAGTGGCCAGCATTGTTTGCGTCGAATCGCGGGTTCGACTCCTGGTGCTGCAAAAGCTCCGTCGTGTAGATGGGCTGATGCACTTTAAATCTGGTCGAGTTTCCAAATCCTCCCATTTAAGTGACGTGGGAGTTTGGAGAGGGGCTTCCAGATCAGGTGTAGTCCTGGTCACTTGACCGACATTCAAAACTACAAGGTCCACTACCAATAGCTCTCATGTTGATATCTGCGACGTTAAGAAAACAATTAATCAATCAGAATACTTTATCAAAAATGGTGCATGTTGAATCAAATTAAGTGGTTTACTTTTAAATGGTTTGATACTTTTTTTTTTTTAAAATAAGCCAATAAATAGGCATATAGATTGGGAAAAAAATTTAAAGATATATTTGGGATTTTATTGCAAAGTTTTTAAAAATTAGGCTAAACAGAATATAAATACAATCTCAATTCTGAACTTGCGTTTAATTTTCTTCTACAAGTATTTTTTTATGTAAACGAACAAAGAAAACGCCATTTAGTCATACTTTGTGCTAACAAATGGTAAATAAAACATTATGACTTTTTTTATGAAGTTCATTGCAATCATCACTGCCACAAGCCCTCAAACTGCCACGATTCAACATTACGCCATTGAAGAGGTTATCTATAGCGAATAGTAGTTATTTTTCTTTTCAGGAACTTACGTTGAACCAGTTTTAAATACTCTTCTTTCATACGATTAGATATCCCTTGATCACCCATTTCCGGTACTCAGAATTTTTTTTCTCCAAAAAACAGGCTTTTAAACCTTTCAATATTTCAGATATCTTATCACCAACTGTTACATTTAGCTCGACTCGTAACAAAAAATCCTGGAGTGTTTCGTACATTTTAGGCTGTCCCTTTTTAATGCACTTTTCGCCCAAAATAATTTTTTGTTCATGGATTCAATTTCGCTGACATCTTGAAAAATGTTACAATTTTTTTTTAAAACGAAAGATTGAGTTTATGAGTCCGTTAGAAAATATTACTCAGGTATTTAAGACTTCGAAGCATTCAAAATCAAGAAATCTGGATCTGAGATTTTTAAAAGGATGCTTTTCCAAAAAAAAAAAAAAAATAAGAACGGAGGGGGCGTTAGCTTGTGTCAAAGTTCGAACTGTCGCATCAAGACTTTACTCTTTGATTAACGTCTAACTTCGAAGGGAAAAAACAAAGTGTCAAGCAAGCTGCCCATGCCTTCATACAGCAAACAACCTGGTACTGGCACGATTCGCTTTAATAAATTTGTCAAATTTGACTGTTTCATTAAAAACATTTCACAAATCGAGAGGCAATGGTACAGTATAAGGCTATATCTGAAAATAGCAGTGAGTCCATTTCCTTTTGGGGGAGACTTCTGTCAAGCATGCACGAAAGCCTAATTAGTAGCCTTCAATGGATTTCCCTCCATCAGTGGTGAGCGTATTTCGATCATTGAGTTCCTTTTTCAACGAAATAATGTTCAGTTGTTTCAAATGCATCTTTAACTGTCGTACGATCTTTCAATGGATAATAAATAAAGAAGTTTTCATCGAAACCTATGAGTAAGTCTTTCAAGTACTTAAACATTGTCAGTAGTACAGAATATCGTACAACGTCGGTACTTTTTTTTTAAATAAGATAAAAAAAATTATAAACATTTGACGTAAAATTTATGGCTGTGCTTTTAACATCGTCTGACATATCCTGAGTCCTTCTTCGGGATATAATATAAGACAGAGGTATTAAACTCATTTTATGGACACTTTTCTTTCCAGGCATGCATCTGAGAGCATATTCAATCCATAGTGTAATTAAAGTTTCATTAACGGAGCAGGTTTTTTTTTTTTATCTCGACTCGCAATATGATAAATGAAATGTAATAGGAGGCCTCGGAAGCTTTTGATGGAATCAGTTTTGAACATTCAGAATATATTTACATGTTTACAGAATTCTGAAGTTGCAATCGTCGAAAAAACGTGGTATCTTTATCTTTGGTACGTAAATATCAAGCGATAAAAGGCTTCACTGAACCGTTTCTTGATATCTTCATTTCTTTTTTATTGATTTTCCAAAGAAGAAAAAATAATTGCAGTTCGTTTACTCAATAACTCTGGCACTTGTTCTTGTTGTCGCGCAGTATGGTAGGTCCAATCTCCGCCGTATAAGATGTGTGTTTGTGGTACTTCATTAGACATTTCAGTCAACTTCGAATTCCACATGGATCTAGGTGTTATCAATTGATCCTTAGCGTAAATCACATGAATAGTAGCAAGATGGCAGAAAAATTGACGCACAGCATCACCTCAATAAAAATTCCAACAGCAAAGTTAAACACAACAGGAATTAATTCATTCTTTGTTCTCATACACAGCCCGGGGTGCGCCAACAATCGATCTAAAACACCCAGAGAGAGTGAAACGCGAGGATGGAGACCGACAATCTTGAGCGGAGATACGGTAAGAGAGAAAGGAGGACTAGCGTCCTTCCAGCGGACAAACCCTCTTTCTCACAGATTTTATTGATCGTATACTCAATGTTAAAACTGATAATATTTGTAAAAACTACTATCTACCTTTTAAAGTTCTCTTTAATCCTTTTAGATAACGTTTTTAGCTTGGTGACTGTCATTACAGTTTTCTTTCCTCGTACTCCTAACAGCATCTCTGCTGTTATATATATATATATATATGTGTGTGTGTGTGTGGTGTGTGTGTTTAATGACTTTAAATTTTGTTCCAACATTAACGAATAAGTAAAAGCCTTTTTCCACATTCAGATTGTTTATTTTTATTTCGATGAGAGAGAGGCAATAAATATACATTATTAAAATGGATAATACAAGTAGTTCCGTCGTCTCGATTACAATAGAAGACAATTTTACCGTTCATTCGATTTTATAGGTAGGGATACAATTTTGGGAAAGTTAATATAGCATATTTTATGAGCGCGTGATCGAATAAATAAAAGGATAATATGGAATTGTATATTGTATCAGAAAATAAGAATGAACTCCTTAGTTTTGAGTTAATGAACGGGAAAAATTGGAAATTATATAATTTCTGTTCAGGTACACTTAACTAAAATATATTATTCAAAAAATTAAACTCATTAAATAAAATTAAAGATATTAGTACTGGTTGAAATAATTAATTAGATGTTGCTAATAATTAGAAGAAATTAATTAGACCCAGTAAAACTTCTTTTCCCTTTCATGAAATTAATGAATTAGCACGAATTAAATTTTAAAAAAAAATAAGTAATTAAATTTAGAATTAAATTGGGCAGTTAGCTTAATTACATTCGTTTAAAAATCTAAAAAGAAAACCATCACAAGTAATTAGAGGTAAAGCTTTTGAGAAGATTACGCATTCCAGTCAGGCCATGCAAATAGCCAAGGAAGACATATTTCTTTAGAAAAGAAGATCTTAGTTTAGAAGCTCTTCTCAGAAGCAATTAGCGAAACAACTATTCATCTTACCTTAATAAGAACATTTGTGTTCACTTTTCCAAATACAACTTAAGTCAGCTGTAGTAAAAGACAGCTGAAGGACAAACCAACTGCAAGAAAGAACTGAAATGTTCTTAAGTCTTCACTATAGAGTAATTGCTGTAATTCAAGCGTTAATACACACTCAAAAAGTAATTATTAATTGAGAAATAAATGAGTAATTCACAGTTTTTATCTATATTTAAAAAAGAAAAATAACCTTCCAAATTTTTTTACACAAGATTCCAAGAAGAATTTTTTTAAAAGAAGTACTCAGCTCATCCCCCCCTCCCCTTATTTTAGCGTCGACAAATATAAAAATTAGATGAATTTTATTAATTTTTACTGAATTCGAAAACTTCTTAAAAGAAACTACATTACGCATATTTTAGGTTGATTTTATTATATTAAAATATAGAAATAACTGACTGTCACTAATTATCTTAGCTCTATTACTTATCGCTAACTACCACAGATTTAAAGTCTATAACGACCACTTGTAAGAACATCAAAATCAGGTAGTAATTAACACTGAAGTGAAATCATAAATAATCATCCAACGTTATGTAAGAGGCATTGATAACAGTGATAATGAGATATCATAAAAAATGAAAAATTGTCGCCATTATCACTGGATGTCGAATTCAGGCACATTACATCGTTTTATTTCTTCCCTCGTCAATGGATTTAAGCGAAAATTGTTCTCGGACTAATGAGTACATCCAACGAAGCACATCAATTTTGAAAAGTTCACCTAGAAAAATTCAATTTTTACGAGAACTTGGATTTAATATTATATGCATTGTGTCTTCTCTCATTACGGTTTTATAAATTGTATAACCTAGTGCATATACGTCTACAATTAGAATAGAAATATAAAGTCATGTCTTCTGGTGTTAAATTACTTAATTCATGCATGATGCATGCAATATTGGTTAATCAAGCCACACAAGTGTAAAAAACGCAATTTGAACAAACTAAAAATGTACGCATATGGTATCCCAAACATTAATATAATAGAACAAGAACAAACTTATAACATTTTTACTGAATTTGAATAAATCTATATATTGTTTTCCTTCAAAAATACTTGCATTATAAGGTCTGAATTTACTAAATTAAATATTAAAAACTAATACAGATCCTTTATATATTTGCTTTCCTATCTTATTTTTCTGTTATTTTTCTGAACAATTAATAAATTTCCACCTAATTCCCCCAAAAAATCCAGAAAAAAATTTCTGATTTACCGATTTTTTTTTTTTTTTTTTTTTGGAAAATTGTGATATAATCGTATAAATTCTCTAGGCTTTAAATTTACCAAATAATTTTTAGAACTAAATTTTAGATGAGCGTCAGACATCAAAATTTTAATAAAAAAAACACAAGACAGGTGAAATAGGTGCGTACCAGAATTCAGAAACTATTAGCAAAAATAACACCAATTAATGAATGAATAAAAGCAAAATGCACTGAAAAGTTAAATTTGTTTGTTTCAAGAGACGTAATTTTAAATAGTTTAACATTTCATACCCTTATTATTTGGAAATGATGACTACGTTTGGAGTTGATCACACGTTGAGGGAACGGATTGAGTTCATTAAAGGCAATCTGAAAAGAAGAAAAGAATAAATTTTTTAAAAAATGACCGAAATCTAGAATACATTTAAAACGTACAGTTCCAAACTTAAACTATTTCCACTAAAAGAAGGTCTATTGCCATGTACAATTCTTAAAATATTTAGAAGTTTCGGAATATTTTGAATATGAAGAATATATATTTAGAAGTTTCGGAATATTTGGTCTTAATTTTATCTTGTATACACATAAAAATTCATTAGGTATAATTCACCCCACCCCCCCAAAAATTAAATTAACAACAACTTTAATTTAAAATTAATCAATATATATTAAAACAAATTGGTCAAAAATGTTTAAAGAAGCAATTAAAAGTGTACACGATCAAAAAACAGAAATAGATGGCTTAAATTCCCTTTAAAAAGAGACAGTAAAAACACAATAAAATCCAATTTTGTCAATAAACAAGTAAAATAAATCTTAAAAACATCGAATAAAAAGGAAAACTGAAAAGTGTTTTTGAAAACTTGTTTCAGATTTGTTCAACAGTACAAGACGATCGATACCAATCAGGTCCATCTTCTACACCACACTGATCCCCAAATTACAATTAACCAAACCAAATCCCATCCTTTGACGATCAAATCGATTTAACATTAACCTCCTAGATTACCCGGAGTCCAGCTAACCGAAACAATTCTTCGCAACTACATTGCAGTTAGGCAAGCAATTCACAGTCGCCACTGCCACTAGACAACAGATTACCCTGCTAGGCAAAGTGAATTACACAACTCGGAACTCTGTATCGGTACACTACAACATTTCCGAAATCCTAACTTAATATCTAATCGGACTCCAATTTGAAACTGATCTTTCAGTCGTCACTGCTTCTGTCACTGTGAAGAGCCGGACGTAAGATAGGGCCAACGGCTGATAGCAGTGCGTCGGATCGCTTGATTGGATGTAAATATTAATTCTGCAGTGAGTAGAATTGGAGCCTTTGATCGTGACTATGGAGGAATTGATACAAGGCAAACTCAAGCGGCAGATCCTAGGGCAAACAAGGAAGATCC
>BMAW01035815.1:299914-345761 GCA_019974015.1 Nephila pilipes | reverse complement strand
ATATAGAGAGAGAGAGAGAGAGAGAGAGAGAGAGAGAGAGAGAGAGAAAGGTGTGTGTGTGTGTAAAATGAGAGAGAAACCGTAAAAAAGCAGAAACCTCCCCAGCATTACGCAAATCACACAAATATATATTTAAATTGTGAATACTTCAACAACAATGAGATCTATAATAAGAATAATTGGAGCATTGGAGCATAATTCAAAAATGCAAACTCCTAAGAGAAAACATTTTCTACATAATTCATATTAATTATATTTATTCTTGCTTTAATAAAATTGTACAGCATTTACGCACTGATGGAAAATAAATGACACCCAAATGTATTCAAAATGAAACAGAAACAAAAACGAACAGCAGATGCTAATATCAACATTTTGAAATCATTTGTTCTGAATTTTTCTTCCAGTATATAAAAGATTTTCTTTAAGATTTTGGTAATGATCGAACTACAAATATAGAATAGGTTAATAGAAAATTCCTGTTTTTAAATTTTTCAAAATTGTAGTATTCTAAATTCTAGATGGGGGGGAAGAAAGATAAAATTGATGAAAACGAATGAAAAAATTATTTACATATAATGCTCAGATACTTTTATACTACATAATAGTTGAAGGGCTTCTTTTTTTTTTTCTTACAGACACAAGTTCTATACTATATATACTGTGAAATGAATTGCTTATGAAAACCCCAGACTCGAAGAGACTGAGGAAATGAATATCAACTCACACATAATCTCGAGAGGATTCCTCCATTATGAATAACATCCTTTACTGAGTAAATTTCCAAGGAGGAAAAACATTTTTCATGAATATTTATTGTTTTAAAATTAACTAATCAGGTAAAAAAATTCAATTGTGGAACAATATTTTTTAGAAGTATAGTTCTGAATACTTTGAAATATATTTGCTTAGTCCAGTCATAAATGTATCCAAAAACCTTTTTTTTTTCTGTATTACAAGGATCGACATTTTAATTACGTTAGAGAAAGAGAAGTTATGAGTTATGTGTGTGAGCACATCGTATAATGAAAAATACAAAGACTTTTCTTCTTCCATTTTTAACAAGCATATTAGCAATTTTCGTTCACCAGGCAAAACATGAATTTCTGTAATTCTACATTAAATATCAAACACATTGAATTTTTTTAAAAGAATATTTGGCTAATATTTGAAACAGAATTTCGATAGTATTTAAAATATTATAATTAAATGAGTACACTTATAAATCGAATCAAAGTTTTCAAACAGATTTCATTTCTTCAATTGTAACTGATGAAAAACTTGCCATCTTCTACACACATATCGATAATCGCTTCAAAAATTTTCTCTTTCTTTTCAATCAATAAAACTGAATAAAAATATTTACATCTAATTTAATAATTAGAAATAATGGAGTAATAACAGCTTTATAACAAAGATGAAAGAAAATTCGATTACAAGCAGCAATCAATCATAAAATGCGATATGGCACAATTTGCAACTAAAAAATATATAACAGCAAAGTATATAATAATTCTGCATCATTTACTTGCGGCAAAAACCATTGAAATTCCCTTAAATTCTCAATTAGCCGAATCTTTTGTTAATGGTAGCGTATTCTCCCAAAGAAATATAAATATTTTAAGAAATACTGACCGAGATTTTTTTAAGGAATAAACAAAATAAAATTATCAGTCATTATGCAAATGTGTTTAGTGAATGTTATAATTTTAAATAATAAAATGCACTTGGAGTTTGCAATGATTTAAGTTTCTAGTAACATTTATTTAAATACTTCAGTCTCTTTTCAGTCATCCTTAGATCCAAAGCTCGCTATTGTTCACACACTCACATAATGACATAAAACATGGGGTAGAAATAGCGAAAACACCTAAATTATCCAAGTTTCTACAAAACTGCAAATTATATATACTTTGTTTACAACATTGTAAAAGTGTTATTTCCTTTTTTCAATGTAACTTAAAAATTAAACGCATTTAAATATTTTTCTTCCGTTTACTTTTTAAAAAAAAAAAAAAAATAAAAAAAAAATGAATTTAAAAATATATTAAAACCTCGAATAAAAAAAGAAAAGAAATTTATCTAAACGTTATAAAACCAAAAGAAAGAAAATAGTTTAGGAAAAACTCAATAACAACTTGCATGATATCCTTTAGTTTTAACTTTACTTCACATTATAAGAAAATTAAAAAGATTAACCTACACAGTTATGATAAACATGAACTAACAAGTGTATTTCTCATAAGAGAAATTAGATTTTTGGTATTCCAAGAAAAATTGAAATACGAAACTGATTAAACAAGACGAAAATTAAAAAGAAATGAGATTTCTGGGGAAAAAAATAAAACTTTCCTAATAAAATGTTCCACAAAATGTTCACAATTCTGGTGTTTCTGAAAACGAACAATATAAATTACGTACACTATCCGAAAAAAAGCAAAAAAAAAATGCAAAGAGCGATTTTACATTTATGAATTTAACCCAAAGAAATCAAAAAAGGGAAAGTAATCATTTAAAGCACTAATTCCATCTTTTTCTTGAATCATTTTCTCGGGAGAAAAGGGAGAAAGAAAAAAAGGAAAAAAAAAACATTAGAAAGCTAATCTAATTTGATTAAAACTCGAGAAAGATTACAAGGAATTGCAGAGACAGGAAGGGAAAAAAATATAAATTCGGAAACCTCTGGGGGATTTTTCTTCTCCATAAATTCGTTAAACTTACAGTTCTTTTAAGGCTCTGTGGAGAAATTTCGAAGATTTAGGCTAAGCTCTTTTCCGACTAATAAAGTTAGAAAATCGAAAAGTTTCGGCTTTTAAGTGAAGTGAAATGATTTACATCTTGAAAACTGAATTTCAAGCAGTTATTAAAGTAACTAATAACGCAAGAAAATATTTAATATTATTCTAAAACTAGAGAGAAGCCAGTATTCTATTCCTTTACTTTACATTTATCTATCGTGCAAACTATTGTATAACTTAATACAAATTAAAATGATATTCCTAATTAGAAATAAAAAAATCACTTCTTGATTAAAGAAATTTAATAAATTAATATAGACGGTACTCTGCAAAAGAAAGTAATTTCATCATTCTTATATACGCTAATAAACCTTAATTGCATAGTTCTAACAACTGTTTATTTTTATTATTATACATAAAATTAATACCAAACATTCGTGTTCTCACTATTGTTTTACTTAGGAGAGAGACATAACTTCATAAATTATTCATAATATATGAGGATAAAATTTAGCATATTTGGCGATTTAAGAGCACTTCCTTCGCCAATATTTTTGATTTCTGAAGATGAAGATTATTTATCTAGAAAAGATGTAAATTTCTTTACAGAGAAATATTAAATTCAGTTACTGTTGATTAGTAAAACCAACATACACTTGATCAACATACTTCGGGATCGTAGTTTTATATAAATAAAGAGCAGAAAGTTATTGGCTATTTTTATTTCATTATTCAAATTATAACAAAATCCTAATAAGACTGTGGCGTTTGTCAGTCATTATTTGGTTCTTGTGCCATTTTTCAGTCTAATACATGAATCAAAAACTACTAAACTCAAAACTGAAGACACACAAGAATGAAATAAATTCGTTATTTATTATCACTGTAGAAGATCGGTCTTTCTAGAATCCTAACCTAACATACAATCCTAATTTATGATTCAAACAAGTAATATATAAAAAAAAATTAAAGTCAATTCCTACTTAGGTCAACAAAGAAAATTTTTATTTTAGTTGTTTTTTTATTAAAGAATTACAATTAATATAAATATGTATATACATATGACAGAATCACAATATTAAGTGGCAAATTTTTTTCTCCCATATAAAACTAAAATTAATTTATTCATCCGGTAAATTAAATGGTTGGAATGCAGTTTGCCCAATCAACTTAGGCGACAGGAATTATTTGGCGGTATTTTGCCTAATGTAGCTACCCTGGTTCTCTTCGTGGACTTAACGTTCAGTAAAAAAAAAAACGCCAAGTTTGGCAATTTTTGAAATCGTGCCAAGTGGTTGGGCTCAACTGCATTTTCACCAATTAAATTTAATTAATATTTGAAAAACTGTATTAACATCAAGTGTCATTCACTACAAGTTTAAAAAACTGTAATTGAACTTGAGTGGATGAATAAAAGGAATTTATTAAGGATTGAAAATTTGAACAAGATATATATAGGGAGAGTGTGAGTTAATAGTAGGAATTTAATAAGAAATCTATCTTTCCACAGTCCCCACTCGTTTTTCATTTTACAACTTTATTCAACAGTAACTATATACATTAATGCTGTTAGAAGAACTTTCTAACTCTCAAACCGCAATTCATTTCAATGAAAATATATTTTATTTTAATGAAAATAAAATTATATAACCCTAACTCAACTGGTAATAGTGGATTTAAAGTGCAAGAGTCGAATCTGGCTAAGCTGCACCAAACCATGTGTTATTGTGATCTAGATAAATGTTTCCCAACCTTTTCCTTCAAATGAAACTTTTGTGATTTTGTTCAAGTTCTGGAGAACCCCAGCATATCCATGAAAAAATATTTTTTCAAAATATTTTAATTAACGATTACTAATGGAAACAAAAAATATCAATATAGTCGCTTGTTTAAAAAAATGCAATTATAAGCAATTGGAGCAGTTCTAAAGAAAATGAGGAAATTATATGTATATATATATATATATATATATATATTCAATCATTCTTCATTTTCCATTAATTGCTTATCATTGATATACCATAACACAAAACCACTTTACTTTATTTCTATCTTCATCTAATTTACTTTATCACGTTTCATATTGGTCGGGAAGGAATTGTAATTATATGCAATTCAAATCGGTAGAGTCACCGAGGTAAGTGATGAGAAAATAGTAAATAGCTCAATGTCACAAGACGCCCTCCCCCTTCAAGAATAAGCTACCTCCACTTTCTGCGAAATTTTATTTCTCTTTCTCTCTAGAAAACAAGCCCCTATTAGTATTTTTTGTTTGCTTAAGTAATTCAATAATTTAGTTCCAATTCATTCATTATCATGTTATAAAGGAAGGCAAATTTTCGAGATTTTTCGGGAACAGTATCAAAAAATAAATATGTATTTAACAAGTACCTTCTTAAGTTTAAGAAGTTTTCCAGCTAAATAAAGAGGAGAAAGCCCCCCCCCCGGGTCGTGTTGGATTTTTACGTTTTAGTTATTCATACAATATGAAAGAAATGGGAGAGCTCTAAGAATATTTTTTTTCTTCTTTTCTTTATTCAGTAACAAAGTTCAAACATTTTAGTAAGTTAAAACAAAGAGCGAAGTAAAAGAAACATACAGCCTTAAAATTTATTACTTTAAATTTATAAATATATGATTAAAATACTAAACAGTAATTTTTAAAAATTATTTATGACAAGGTATAATGTTTCGAGTTCCTGTCGAAAAGAGAAGCAGAGATTTAACAATTTTCATTTAATTTTGTACATAAAATTCCTATTTCGATGTCTGTAAAATATTTCATTTTTACTAGTCGATGACCTATTTTGTATAAAAGGGTCATAATTCATCATAAACCAAATAAGAATATGTTTGTACCAAAATTAAGTTCAGTAATGCACATAAAAATGGATGAGAAGATATTTTATAGTTTTATAGCACACCGTTTATATTTTGACGTTATGGCACGGAAGATATAAATATCTTTTACTCAAAATATTTTGATAGATATGCACCTATTGAATATCAACACTGAAAAATGTACCTCATAAATATACATATAAAGTTTTAAAAGAATAATAATAAGAAAGGGGAAAAAAAAAACACTCTAAAAGTATATATAAAATTTTTATACATATTCAAAAAAGAATTTAAGAGTTTAAAGATGATATTCATGCGCATTAAAGCCAATTTTATGAAAAGGGTTATTTTTTTTAACTCATGTATAAAAATTTATCGACATTAGAAGATATATATTTGTGCAAAATACTGTTTTTATCCTTATATTTCAAAGCAAGATAACTATTATATACATAGTATAATTTTATATATATTCTAGAAATGTTAAGGCAGTATATACAAAAATTTCTTAAATAACAATATTAACTTTCTACTGTCTAGTTTAAGAAAAACAGGCATATTAAACTAATCATATACAAAATAGCATAGACTCAACTCCAATAAAATACATCATAACCTTTTTACATTAGTTTAAGCAAGAAGCTTTTATGAACAGGTGAATATATGGAGAAGGTAAACTTAAGGAATAAAGCTTGAATAAATATACGATAATAGAAATTCTGTAACATAAAAGCAAGCGTAATTCATGAAATAATTTTACTTTACGAGAAGAACAAAACCCAATTGATTTTGACCCAATTTGATGCTGATTTAGATCACGTATCATTCCAAATCAATATATTTACTATTTTATCATGCCTTAACCTCTTTTGGGAAAGAGGGGGTTGAGAAAATATCAGTTCTTGTTTGCTCCTCATTCTCATAATAAAAATAAGCGGAACAATTCTTTCAACTTCATCCATATTACTCACAATAGATCTTACAAATACCAGGACACGAGAGGAATTGTGGAATATTATATTTAAGACAAAGTATTATTTTTTATTTTGTTATATAAATCCTGTCAAAATATTAATAGAACTTAGATTTTTCGTGTGCCTTAGAATGATATTTTAATTAATCTATATAACTGCAAAAGTAGTTTTTTTTTTTTTGCCAAAAAGATCCCCCCCCCTTATTAGTTGAATATGAACATAATTGGTGAGATATATTCGCATTTAAGTACCATTTTAAAGAAAACTATTGCACAATATGGTTCCAGATTTCTCATGCTTCTATAAACGGTATATTTGCAAACAGTGAACCAAAAAAAAAATATTTTCCTCTAATACCTAAATTTTAAGAAATAATTTTTTATATGAAACATGAAAAATTAAAATTTCCAAAATTACAAAGTTATACAATTTTTTTCCATTTAAAAGTTTGTTCAAATGTTTTGTGGATGGTTTTATATATGGGGAGTAAAATATTTTGTATATTTTTGGAGTATTATTTTAAAAAATAAAACCTAAATGCAATTATATCTGAAAAATTATGTTTACAATATATCCAATTTAAAGGGGGTCTGACCAAAAACAAATTCTTTTATAATTCAACAAAATGATTTAAGTATCATTATTAGTAACACAAAAATCCTAAGCTCTACAAAAATTTTAAAACATAAATGTCAAGAAAAAAGTCTTAAATTTGGGATTTAATTTTCCTCCATATGTCCTGGTACCTTTAAAAATTCCTTAAAGCTTCAACGGTAATATAAAATGTGAGACATTTAAATCCAAAATGAAATTTTAACAATAGCAAGAACAATTTTATTGATTCAGTCTGTTTTCAGTAACTGTAAAATGTTTCTACAATCAAGATACAAGTCTTGCCTGTTAAAGAAACTCTTCAACTCGTGGTAAATAATAGGTTGTTAAGTCTAATGTGGCAGGTGCCAGAATCTATATCAGAAAAAGAACTGATAAAAGAATATAATAATAAAATCAAAGAGCAAAATTCATTACATCTACGCTATATTACAGTGGACGCAATTAATCAATTAAAAGAGGATAGGTTAATGATAACATTATTTTGTGTATTATAGTCCAGGGATCAATACGTAACTTGCAAAGGTGGTTAACATAGAAAAGATATTGAACATAGAAAGTGGTGTAGTCGGGACTTAAAAATAAATTAACTGATGAAGGAGATTGCCTAAGAAGGGTTCAATCAATTTTCCCAACTCTAAATAAAAGCAATTCAATTAGCTTTGAGAAAGAATTTCATAACTTTCACGATCAAGGAATGAGAAATATCTTTCTAAATTTTAATGAAAAAATCAACAAAAAATATTTCGAGGTTGTGAAATATTTTGGCGTTTGATATTTTCGAAAACATGGAGAGGGAGGACAGTTTGTCCTTGGAGTACCAGCGGCGTTTCGAACCTTGATCACCAGGCTAGAAGGACTGAGTTGCACTCTTATCAACTAGCCTAAAAGGAGATCGCACATCGGGCTAGTTATTATACGATTTTAACTTACAGTGTTGTTGTTGAAGAGCGTTGAATAAGCTTTTATAGGTTCTTTATATTGAGGACATTATTCTTAGAATATAATATTTCTAACTTTAAAACCATTTAGATATTAACATTCCATCAAACATGATATTGTGACCTATTTTAGATTATAATTTCGATAATGCCTTATTGAAAAACACATATTGTATAAATCCTAAAATTCTATTACTGGTTAAATTTAAAAACATTAAATGAAAGAAGATAAGTTTCGATATTTTGATGTTAAGTTTTCGCACGAAACCTTTAAATTATTCCAAAATATTTTACAAACACTAAGCTGTTCCGAGTCTGGATTTCGTCAGATTTTTTATTATTATTATTATTATTTAGAGATCGCCTATATTTACAAATTTTTACTTAATACTCGAGATCTTAGTATTCAATTTCCGTAGAAATTTACATTAAATTGGCTAAATTTCAATTTTTCTTGCTGTAGAAGACACAAAGCGAAACACGTTTTATCTTCACATTAAAATAGAGCATTTCAAAAAAGATTGAAAGCTTTTCGGCGTGTTTCATTTACCTTACAGAAATTTTGAATTAGCGCCATATTTATGAGAACGGCAAATACGAGCGGCTGAACTTCAAAAACGAATCATGGATTTTAATGAACCGAGCCATTTTTAAAATTATTTATTCGCTCACTAAAAGCCTCACGAAAATTATTAAGGTAATAACCACCATCTCCTACTTCCATTCCGCTCTACCTGCATAGTTCTAAAACAAATAAGAAAAAAAAAAGTCAAAAAGGTAGATTCAACGAAGCTTAAAAGCAAAGTACGAGCGAACAATTCCTTGCTATCACTCTGGCCTCCATTACTCAAAACAAATGCCCATTTGTCAGGAAACATTGTTCTTTCTTCGCGAATTCTTTGCAAATATTTACCCAATCTCTCCAGTTAGCTTTTCCGGACGGCGCGCACGAAATAGACGATGCGAATTGTGGCAGACTTCTTTTTGCAGCTTTTCTAATTTTCTTTTGCTAGAAAGGGTAAGTTATATTGCCTTTCAAGATAATGGCCTTCCATGTTGGATTTTTTTCTTTCTATCCATCCAGGGCCCCTTTCATGAGTTTAATGTTTTCGGAAAAGATTTATCGGGGATATATATAACGCCTGTCATGATATAGGCGAGAATGGAACGCTTTTTGTCCAGTTTGTTTGTTTGATCATTTATTTATAGCAGAAGTGGGATTCCTGGACCCCTTTTCGAGATCGGGATAAGAGGTACTTTATGAACGGACCTCAATATTGGGATGAATTTGGTCGGGTAATTTCCGTAAATGATCTTGTAGAATGAGCAGAGGGTGGAAAAAAAGAACTCGAAAACGTAATGTGTAATCGATATTAGAGAGCTGGGAAGTTCCCACTACGAAATCGTCAAATAAATTCGAGCGAGATATCTAACATAAGGTAACACTAATGTTTTACCAGTAAGTGCGCTTGGAAAACAGAAAAGTCGTTTGGAACAATATTACGATAAAACACAGCTCAATGTTTCTAAATTTTCACAAAAAACCAGAGCACATTAATTTTTATCACACGCAACGAGTTACATCGAAATGAGCAAAGAACTGAAACTCATCTCACAAATAAGTGAATATGTATTTTTAAGTTCTCGTGCACAAAAAAAATGTTCCTTTGCAAGTGAAGAAGAATTGTACGAATTTATTTAATTCACAGAAAAAAAAATCAAAACAAGTATTTCCATATTTAAAAACATATAAAATACTTCAAAATCGTCTAGTGATTCTGAAACTTATGGATTTCCACAGCAAAAATAAATCTGTAATCAAATGATAGCAAATATTTTTCCTTATATGTAATGAACTAAATGCACATAGTATATCACAAAATCAAAAATAATAATAAAATAGAGAATATACGAGTAGAAATAAATATTCTGTACACTCACTTTTAAGATGGTATAGTAAAAATTTGAATTTTTTGTTAAGTTTTAATTTATTTTTCCAATATATGAAAATGGAGGGTAGAAACAAATTCGAGGAGCAATGACCAGATGAATACGTGCGCAATCCACTTTTCCTCAAAGTCCCATCAAGTGGAATAAAAGATGCAAAATGTTGAATCTATATATGTTTCAAATACCTGAAATACATTTCTTAAGAATTTTGAGCAGTGAAAAAAGAATATAAACAATTACAAATGTTCAATGGAACTAAATTGAATGCGATTCAAAATTCATTGCTCTATAAATTTCTTGTGAGGAAACCAATTTGGTCAATTGATGATTTTTTATAATTTGAGTAATATGTCTTTTATCCAAATTATGTCATAAGTTCAAAAACGTTTCATTCAGCGCAATTATTAAACGAAAGCAACACATTCCTAATATTTTATGTACACGAAATCAATACAATATATAGTCCACTTTACTAAAGATTTTTCTCGTCGATCTCCTGCATGAGAAAGGATATTTGGCTGCTTTTTCAAGGTGTTTCAAAAACATCTAACCAAACTTCATGCGAGGCAGAAATCAAAATGAACTTATTTTATTTGCAAGAAGAAATGTCAACAAGTACCAGAAATGACCATTTTTTTAAGAATTCAAACTTACAATAAGATATTAGCGTTGAGCTATTTGCGGTTTTCCCTTCACTAACCTCGGGTACTTTTTGTAAATTAAATTTCAAAAACCCTCAGCTCCTTTCCAATAAAATGAAACATCATCAGGCAAATTAGATGAAGATAAGAAGTGAAATGACTGAATTAAGGATAGTGAAATATCAGAATGAGCAAAATAAAATGGAAAGAAATAGATAGGACAGAGACAATGAGAAACCGGTAGATGTTAGTAAAGTATAAATTGCTGTAGTTGATCAATAGAGATAGAAATCGGTTTGAAATGTGATCATCGGAGTAAGTGATTCGAGTAAGTGATTATCGGAATAGAAACCAATATATCCGAGAAGTGTCATTGCGAGTGAGTTGGTAAGCTATAAATTTATTGTTTAAGACAGATTCGAGAGAAACCTTGAATAATCTGTGAAGATAGCTAACTGTGCTTTTTTTTTTTCCCTTACGTCTCTAGAATTTGATTTATGACCATACTGATTATTTAATAAAACTTTATGTCTTTATGAATCAAATAATAATGAGCAGCCACTACAAAATATAAAAACAAAAACGAAATAAAAATAAAATCAAGATAAAAAAATCGGTTACAGGTTCCTAATTTTTTCGAATAAATGCTCAAATGAGTAACCACTAAATTTTACAAGCATTAAGTCATTGGCGGATCATTTATCAAACTTATCAGGCGATCCCAGAACATTTTCAATATTAACACACGGCCTCGCTGTGAGATCGTGACCACAGATAATAAAGAATTTGAACACGATAGTATGTATTTGTATCCAGAAAAATTTCTTACTACTAAAAATCGCGAAGCTGACGGCGTGCAAAAAGGAACGTTTGTCGTTAATGTCTCTGGCAGGAATCGTGCATTGTACAATTTTTCAACAGCTCACATGCTTTTGGTCCTAAAACTGCGCATCAAACGAATTTCAAATACGAACAGCCGTTGAAATCAAGACTAGAAAGGACGTCTTAGGCCTTAAAAACAAATTATTTTCTGACATCAAATAGTGAATTAGATAACCTAAAAAGTTTTTTCCATACTCACAATATGTGATAAAAGAAGCTTATTTTAGACTCCCCCCCCTCAAAAATTGATTGATTATTTTCGAAACACATCGTATTTTTCAGAAACGATATAGTTAGTAACCCGTTCATACATCCCGTAAACCATGTGAACTTTGTGATTCCCCTCAAGATCAAATGAATCTTCTGATTTCAGCATTTATCTTGTCATTTATATAATAATCTATAGTTTTATAATCACTACTTTTAATGCCTAATGATACATTTATTTGAGAACATTTTCATTCTAGAATTTACACACACACAAACACGCACGCACATACGTATTTACATATACACGTGTATTGCTAAATCAAAACACACACACACACATATATATATAACACATCGATCAATAACTCCCGAGTCTAACATTGAAAACAACATTTTTTTCGCAAAAATTTTTTTTATTCATCAACATAACACCTTTTGTTAATTACCTTTTAGGGTGATACAATCGTTCCAACGCTTTTCCAAATCTTTCCCCCCCCCTCCCAATTTTTTTTTTTCCCGCAAGAAATCTTTTTTGTTGCGAGTAAATAGCGATAATCAGCTTTCTGAATCATCGACTCGTTGCTGTTTTTGTTCCATCGAAAGCAATCGCGGCACCCACTTGAAAAAAACCTTTTTCACTTCACTTCAAAAACCTTTTTCCTAGTCCGATCGACTTAAAATTTTGACACGTTTCAAGCAAAGGTTAGTACTCTAGAAAGACCTGGTTACTGGTTTACTACGATCGCCATCTCTGGGTTAGTCTCGGGAGTTATTGATCGATTTGTTATATATATATATATATATATCAGAAAAAAGATCCACCTAGGCATAATATAACTCAGAATATGTAGACAATCGTACATAAGAAATTAATTTCACTTCTAAAATAAATCTTACATATTATAAGAAACGTAATAACAAAAAATAAGAAAGAAAGTCAGATAGAAACATTCAATATAGCAGAAAATACATAAAAATGGTCAAATAAAAAATTACTTACATGAATCTTTTTAAAAACATATTTTTAAAAAAATAAAGAAATAAGAGAATAATAAAAACTAATGATTGGAATTTTAAAGAAATGAAGGAAGATAAGTTTAAAAGGTAAACGGAAATCAAATGTTCAAAAATAATATTGGAGCATATTTTGCCTGTAATGCTTCAAGCTGTTTCAAAAAATAATGATATTTGTAAAAACAAGATTGTTAGAAATAGCTTCTTCCGAACAAAGGAAATAATATTTAAATGTTGAAAGAAACGAAACAAACAAAATTGTTTATACGTATTTGAATTTGCCTTTTTTTAAATCATTTAAATATTGCTTTACTTCTTTTAATTTTACTATTCACGCAATTATTAAACATGCATCTAATAGAAGAGCTCAAACTAAGGACGGTTCCAGTTTAATTCAATTTAAATTGGTATAACATGGAACAATGATAATTGGGTTAATTTACATAAATGATGAATTTAACAGATTTTTTTTTCATTTAAATACAATATTTTCTTCGTTTGTTTTTTTAAAAAAAATTGTAAGTATAAAACATTTTTATATTTTGCTGAAACGTTAAAAAAAAAAGATTGATCTGCAGTTCGATCTTCAAAAACTAACCACGCACCTTGATCGTGTGTGTGTGTGTGTGTGTGCGTGTGCTTTATATATATATAGCCAATGTTCGTAGCACTATGCAGACTCATTTTGCACGATACTTCGAGGCCTTGTCGTCACGATTTATTGAACATTTTCGATTGCACTGAAATGGTATCATTTTAACTCCATCTTTAGTTTGAGGTACAAGAAGTTGAAAGAGGCTATGCCTGGACTGTATGGAGGACGAGGAAGCTGGGATGTTTTTTCGGGATAGGCTTCTCAGTTTCAATACCGCGATTACCAAGTTTACTGCATGTGATTGTTGATTACTTTGTTGCATCATGAGCGCGACGATACGTTCACACAATTCTAAATAAGGTCACTTCAGGTCCTCAGACAAATCGGATAAGCTGCTAACCGTTGGAATAAGTAGCTAAAGATTCAATCCATCTGCAGCCCCCTACTGTTTCCCTAGGAAATGTGCTAGAAACGCTTAATAAAATTATTCTCATTACTTTTGGGACAAGGTTTGTATGTATCCGAGGCTTTTAATTATACTAAGAAATAACTGATATATCTGAATAAAATTTATTATGCATACTAATTGATCCTTATGAACACAATGTTATAAATTACAGTTATTAATGTTGATTTGTTTGGTTTCAAGAAGCCGTAGATTGAAGTAATCCGCAGTATTGTAAATTTGAATTGTTTCATTACCAGATTTTAATTATTACAAGCTAATGATCGAAACATGTAACTTAATTTTTTTATATATCATTCTTTTGACATCTCAACTTAGTCACCATCTAGAGTTATACTTTTTTCTCAAAGTTTATTGCAGATCTCCGCAAGTAAGCTTTACCTCTTCTCCATACTGCCAAGAGCTACTTCAATCTATGACTTCCTGAAACTGAACAGATTAACATTAATAGCCGTAATTTGCAACACATCACATACATAAGGATCAACAAATATTCAGAATAAATTTGATATGTATATATGTGTGTGTGTGTGAGAGAGAGAGAGAGAGAGAGAGAGAGTGAGTGAGTGAGTGAGTTAGTGAGTGAGTGAGTGAGTGAGTGTATGTGTGTTTGTACAGTATTAAATGCTGATAAGTTTATTTATTATATAAAGGGAATAATGGGTAATTTTATGGTACTAGAACTCAAAAATACGAAAGGAAAGAAATAAAGTATAAAATTCTATTTCGATAATAATGATATCTTCTGTAGGTTCAAGCACGCGTATAATTCTTTTTCAGAAAATAGGAAAGAATTGTAAATCTACGAGTATTTTCCTGCTACTTATTTTCTTTTGAAGGAAGTTCGTTCTTTAGAACATAAATTTTATATATATATATATATATATATATATTTACTTTAAACGTACAAGGTAACAGTTTTCACAAATAGGCTGTAAAATTTTTACGTTTATTTTTATGCCAAGTGTATTATTCGAAAATAACTTTAAAGAATTATATACAATCTGTTAGCACATTTCCAATTGTTCATTAATTCTTTTTATTAATAGAATTTTTAGAGCAACTTTAGAAAAAAAAAGTAATATCCATTAAAAGAATAAAAGATTAACTTTACAACTGAAATAAATATACAAAAATTTATGTGTTATATACTCGCAAAACTTTTCGAAAAATTCATCAAACTTATAAAGAAGGTAAATATCAACAGATTCAAGAGAATTAAAAGTAGTTATTTAATTACCGTGATTTTATTTACGCCATGTTCATAATTAAAAATATTATAAAGAAGAAATACATTTCCTTTCGTAAAATAAAATTCAATTCAATAAAGTTAAAATATATTTTTTGTCGCTACTAAAAATTTTTTTATAGAGCTTGTTTTTAAACAATAGGAATTATTTCAATAATTCCTTACAGCAATAGTTACAGAGCGAGTTATAACTATAAAGAATTTAAATCTTTTTTTACTACATGTTATTGTCTTCTTAACGTTAAAAAATATTAAAATAAATAAACGCATAATTAAATATATAGCTTCCAAAACTTATTAAACAACTTTTAAGTAATATGAATAGAAACACTGGAGGTTATTAAAAGCTAATATGCAGAGGCTAAAAAGTTTTGAAAAATTTGACCGGAAATTTGCGGAATTGACAAAATTTTGCACGAAAAGCATTCTAACGTTATAAAAAAAAACTTATAAATAAATGCATCAAAAAAATATAAAATTTAATTTGTGAGATATATAATTTTTTACATTCGAACTGATCATTGCGTTTTTATGCAACAAAAACCAATTCCATTCAACTTTTTATTCATCTAATTAATTTTTAATTTTCATTTCTTTTTGACATAGTTTTTTCTCTTCAATCCCATGATAATTGGTATTTATTCAAAATGCAATCTTTTCAGCTATTTGATTAAATAAAATTAATTAACTTATAAAAAGTAAGATGAAAGTGCATACAGTTTTTTTTACATCAAATATCTTCTTGGTAACTTATAAAAAGCAAGATGAAAGAGCATACTATTTTTTTCTACATCGAGTAACTTTTAGCAACATTTTTTTACAAAGAAATTATTGTTTATATAATTGAGATTATAAATATTAATGACGATAATAATAATCTCTGAATTACATTGACATAAAAACTGATATACAAAAAAAAATTATCGAGACAAAATTGTCAATTTAATATTCATTTGTGCATTGAGAAGAAATGAATTGTAAGCTTCAATTTTTACTTTGTGTTAATATTTTTTTATCCCGATAATAGAGCATACAATAATATACTTTACTACATATTCAATGAGATTATTAATTTTTCAATGTTCATATACGCTTACATAGTTCTGTAATTTCATTCATTTCATATTGAATATTTTTAATCGAAGGTTGAGGCCATTGTTCATTATAATTCGGCTCTATCGCCATATTTCAATTTTAATATATTTCACCCGAGTGACAAAACACTAATTCAAAAAACACGAGACTGAAAAAGCGAAATTATTTGTTATTAATGTTGAATAACCAAAGTACCTCTCTCCAGAGTTTCCACCCCACCCACCAAATTCACAATTATAACTTAAGATTTAAATTTAAAAAAATATCTTATCCCTCCATTCGTTGTTGATTTCAGGACTATTTTTGATAGTAACCACGTAGATCAATGCGGTTAGTGTGGCATTCAGTTCAATTCGCAAAACTATTAACTTTAAGCTCAGTAACAATGTTCCAGCTGTCAGTCCCTTTTCTCTGTCTCTCTTCTCATTTTACTTTAATTGCATATCATTTAAATATTCACTTCACTTCATTTCTAATTTCATCTAATTTAACCTAAGCACGTTTCATTTGGGAAGAAATTGAAATTTTATGCAATTAAACTCGTTAGAAGTCCCCGAAGTTAATGAAAAGAAAATCATGAATAACCCAAAGCCAAAAGGTGTATATTAATTCGATACTTCACGAAACAACATTTCATTACGAAATACTTTTTATATATAGTATATTTATAACAAACACAAGGTATGAATATCAGCTGTACGCTTTAAAGCAATATCTAAAGGGTGCGAGACAAAAAAAAATTAAAAGAAACCGCAGTGTGTAATTGATGTATTTCAATTTTAGCATCCTGTTAGTTAACATAAGGTAACACGGTGCAGTAATTATAACAATAATCTTCCTACAATTCGTAAGAGGTGATTTGCTTACACATATCTCTGGATATATTCACGTCGGTCTAATTAGAATTACACATTATGGTCTCGCTTTGAAATACAGTCGGAGCATACACATCATTATCACTAGGCTTCCAATAAACACCGTTATCACAACGGTATCTGTTCCCGAGGCCTCTTTGAGCATAATGATGTCTATTGCAGCAGCCGTTAGTGAATGACTGCGATATTGTCGGGACCATTATGAGATCCTTTCAACGTCTCCAGGACAAAACTAGATTCTAGACTAAACTAGATTCAGAGAGATACAACTGGATACAACATATGCTATTACCCATCAGTTAAATAATGTCCGCGATAACAGTGAATGACAATTACTTCAAATAGTTAAGAACCTCTCATGGATAGAAATAATTTATTTAAGATGTTTGAGTTAGGTAAAATTAAGTTTTATTTATAAGTGAGCTATATTTATTAATGTTACACTTCTTACTTATTATCATTTCGAAGAATTCTTTGACATAAATAAACAATACTATTAATTCAATCGGAATGAGCGGCAAATTATCGCATGTTAACAAATATATTAAGGAAAACATATAACATCATTAAAAAGATGAATTATAATAAATTATGAACTTGAAACAATGAAACAAGTATGACTTGTACGAGAGAACACCATCCCCTTTTTTAAAAAAAGGGAATATTTTTTAAAAGCTATGAATTAATTTTTTTTCTCAAAACAAACTTATGACCTTCAAGATCAACCTTGACCGAGTGCGCTGTTTTTAACTCGGTGTACTTTAAAGCATTTTAAATCCTACACACTATCCTTAAATGAATTCCCAACCAAATATATCCAATATCTTATTGTGACATTGGTTTTACTCCATATATATAATTTTATTAAACTACATTTTGTTCACTATCCTGAGCATGAATTTCAAACTGTTTTAAATTGATAACACATTTATTTTGTGTTTGGCACAATGAGCCCCATGAGTACTCAGTGTCATAAAACCCACACAACCAACTGTCCTCAAAGTACTTCCCATTATACTTAATACATTTGTCCAATAGGTGATTCCATTTTGTTGGAAACATTTATGATATTCAGATGAATATCATAAATGAATGAATCATAAATGAAGTGATGGCTGACAGTTCCTGACAATTTTTTTTTTTCTTCAATGTTTCTTGTCGTCAAATCGGTATCCTTTCACGCCCTTCTTCAAGTGGGAAAATGAGAAAAATCGTACGGAACTAGATCATTTGAGTAAGATGAATGAGGCAACAAAATTATACCTGTTATTAGCCAAAAAAACTATCACACTAAGATGGCGAATTTTGGTGGTCAGTCAGAACCCGATGCGATAATTTGGCAACGACCCTTCTCATTCAAAAGTCTTCTGTATACATTTGCTGAACGGAGATACAATCCAGTTAACTCCACCATATGTTCAATGGTCTGTCGTTGGTCTTCAAAGAAAAGTTCTCTAATTTTTCTCTCTCGATATTTTTGTCCGTTTGATAGAAATGAGTTTATCATCAATCGAGATGTCGCCATTTTTAAAACGAGAAAACCATCGTACACTGGAGGTTTTCTCATAGCATTATCTTTGTAAATTGCTTTCAGCATCACAACAGTTCCAGCGCTATTTTTCCCAAGCAGGAAGCAAAATTTCACAAATGCGATTTATTCACTTGCATTTGAACTTATTAAAAAACGAGGAGAGGATAAAAACGAGGCGAAAAAATTCATTACGGGAAAACTAATTTTTCTACGGTGACGCTACTGGTAGTACTGAACTTGTAAAGAATTGTTCGACACGCTCTAGCGGGAAAAATGCGTACAACACAAGAATCACCAAAGTCAGCGAAAATCCAGACACTTTTGGGAACTGTCTTCTACATTTATTCGCAATTAAAAATGTGTGTTACCTCTTTCAATGACGGTAAATGTGTTCTAGAAATTTGAAGGAACAACATATCCATTGAATATGTTCCTTCAGATTGCTAGAGAAATATAAGAAAAAATTAATAGGTTTTATATTCAACAGATTCTCCTGAAATTCAACAGATGCTATAAAAGGGAAACCACAAAAAAATGTAACACATATTATATTAAATGCTACTTCTAATGATTTAATCCCCCTGTGATTAATTATTCAAATCAAATTCCATACGTTTTTTTTTTTTTTAAAAAAATGTTTTTAAAAATATTAAAAAAAAAAAAAAAAAAAAAAAAAACATTCATAATTCAAATAAAAACAAACTAAATATTTTTATGCATTTTATATTAAAAATAAATTATATTAGATCATTCAAAAAATATTCGAAAATATCAAAATATATTTTTAAAAAACTTAACTATTTTTTTTTTCGCCGAAACCAAAGCGTAACAAGATTTATAAATATTTACAGACTTATTTATTCACTAAACACAACCAGACATTAACAGATAATGCAAACAAACTGATCAAAGTAACTCATTTCAACTGACAATACAAACAAAAGAAAAATAAAAACTCAAAACAGTTCACATTTTCCAGTAGTAACCTTGTCTCTTAAAATGTAGCGAGAAATATATGAGTGTCGGGTCTATAATTCAGCCTCGTTCAAACATCTAATACACACTCAAATATTTACAGAGGGTTAAATACATAACAAGCAAAAAAAATAACAATAAAATTCGATAAAACAAACATTACGTTCTGAATAAAAAAAATAAATAAAAGAAGGGAAATAAAATTCACCGAAAGGAACCAGACTTACTCGTGCAGGGGGTCCATAAATCACAGAAATCGTTTTTAAAACCTATATGCTTTCGAATCTATTTATCTTCCGCATATAAAAATCAAGACCATTTTTCACACATCCCATAGAAGAAAGCGAAAGCATGAAGAAAGAACAGAACAATAAAGAAAAAAGCTACAACACCGCGACCCGCAACAAGAGTATTTATCCTCCCCCAAAACACCCCCATCGGAGGCTTCAGGAGCAAAACAGCTCAACTCACGGAGAGACAAACCACCTGAGCAGTCATTAATCATAAACGATACACCCACTTATTCCACGGGTATTCTAAAAGCAATTCTACCTCAGGTCCCTTTTAAAATTCCGCATGTTCCCGGAACAAACACTAAAGGGAAGAGGAAGATATTTTCTCCGACCGGTGCACGACAACTTTGTTGGAATTTGCATATTTATCCCATCGGGTCTAGTACTTAAAACTAATGACCCGGTGGTACTTTGTCTGTGTGGAACACTTCCGGCGACGTCGTAATGGGTGGATGGAAGAGGGCCTAAAAATTTTCCGATGTGGGTATGGAAAATTCTTCAGGAAATAAAACGAAAGGAGAGGTGGTACTCGAATAGAACCTTCTTCGAATGGCTTCCGTAACTGATGTTTGAATGTAAATATGCGATAAGCCAAATGTTATTCCGGTTATGTTACCGCTCCACGTTCGTTGCAGATAAATGATTCAAATGGTAAGAATTTTGACCCCTTATGGAAATACTTTTTTTTTTACTTCTCCGACGACGGAACTGGTTTTTGGTATTGTAATTGCGAATAGAACGGATAACAATAACGGAGTTTGAAAACCATCAGTTACTTTTCGTTCCAAATTTTACTTATTGTCGCAGATGGTTGCCACCCTGTAAAATTATTTAACGTTATCAATTTTATTTTTTGAAAGAGATCCAATGTAACAGCTGAATGTTTCATTTCCGAAAGTAAAATAAACACATTGCACGAGGTGTTTGCATTTTATATAAACGCATAAATAAATATATTTAATTTTATCGATTCCACCAACGAAATTAAATTTATGCCAGTGCCGAAGTTTTCCACAAGATGCGTGGGTCACTAAAAACAACAGTCATTATTAGTAGATGAAATCTCGTCCCAGTCACTTAACGCTGGGACGAAATACAAGATTTGACGTCATAACCTCTAATCGCAAAATTATTAATAAATCAATCAATAGTAGAGGAAATCATAAAACTTACCTAGCCTTTTGAATATAATAAAAAAGAAAAATATTATTTAAAAATTGCATTGCAAAAAAATACATACAAAAATCAAAATCGTTTTCTTTTTCTAAATGTTTTGATACTTAATCTTTTTACTATAAGAGGACATTATATTATACATAATCGTATGTAGGCCTTGTGACCATAATTACATACATATAAATAGTGATATTTTCAAGATAATCACATTAAATATCAAAGTATTCAAATCAACCTAATTAATCAATATGGAAGAAGAATATTTCATCAATGAAATCATGATAAAAACTTCAGAAAAAATAATTGAATAGAATTAGGATAAATTACCTCAACTTTCGAAATCTATATCAATTATCCGATATAGATTTTCATCATTTTCACTAATTAATTAAAAAAAATTATAATTGAATAAAACCACCTTATACCTCACGAAGCAGATGAATTTAAACTTGAGAGAATATTTTGTTTGCACTAGAGAAAAAATTCTTAATAATTCATTAACATTCGGGGGGGGGGCAAAGATGAACGTATAAGATAATAGAGCATTATATCTAAATTTAAAAGGTAGATGAAATAGATTTAAAATGAAAATCACTTCACACACACATATATATATAAGGCCTGTGGGTATTATTAATAAAATCTTATAAAAGTACTTTGTCAGAAAAAAAAAGGGGGAACAGGTCAATATTACACTATTACATTACCAATCAACAGAACGTATTAACATTTGTAAATATATTTCTCTCATAATTGTTTTTATTGTTCATTTATACAAAAAAATACATGTTTTTTTAAAAATAAAAATAAATTATTCCCTACGTTCGTTACATGTTCATTTATAGCTTTTCCTTCAAAATCATTATCAAATTTTCTTCTAACAGCGCAATTTTTTACAATGTCTAAAACATTTTTTATACATCATTTACAATTATTCACAAAGAAGCGCAAATAAAATGGGCCTTTAAACTCACTTTCATACACCCTCCACTATTACTCTAAACGCATGCATCGCTCTTGAAAGTGCATATTATTCAGATGCACTGCTTTCTGGTATAAAGTTTAGATACAGTGTTCCTTAACATGCCAAGATCAAAGCACCTGCACGTAATGAGCAATTTATTTGGGGCGGCTAAAGCACGCGAAAGACATTATAATCCCAGTGTTGCGAGCTCGCCAGCCAGACACACAAAGCGCAAATTAGCATAATTTAAATCCAGCAAAGTAGCTCGCAACAGTTAACAAGAACAATTTGTACGACTATGGTGGTTGCAAGGGCTGTGTATCGTTTGCTCTTGGAATAGTGGTCACTAACGAACGGTGTACAGAATTGTTCTAGAAGTGCAAAATACCAAGAATAACTGATAGTGACGCTTTTGAGAAAGATGTTTATAATTATATTGTGTATAAGGAAGACTGCATACTTGATGAGGTATTCAAAGAGGAAATAATTATATTAAATCAGAGAAACTGAATATCCATGGGCTCGCATATATAATTGCGATATTTTGATTAAAATTTCACGTTCTCAAAAAAAAAAAATCATTCCTTTATTCTTTAAAATTATCGAAACAAAAAATACGAAATAAATATTTCTTAAAAGTTTGTAAGCTATTCAATAAAATCATACATCACTTCAAAAAATCTTCTTTAAAATTACTTCTGATCAGTAGAGTGGCTCAAATAAAGTAAATTCAGAAATATTAAAATAATCAATTGTTGCATAAATGTGTAACCAAAAAGTTTCAAGACCGAGGATATAAGTAAAACACGAAGTACAGAATATAATATATTTTTAATATTATTTATTTTACATATGACATTTATACAAAGCTAACTTTGGTTCGCGTGATCCTCGAACCTATCCAGACCCTGCTGGAAAGCTTCGTAGAGTCCTCGGGACGTTATTTTGAATAATCTCGATATCGCCAAATTATTGTCCTTATAGCTTCAATTTCAGCTCTGTAAACAAAGAGTAGTGCAAAGTCCAGATAGTACAGGGGTGGAGGGAACAAAGTTACAATTTTTCGTCTCAAATGCTGAAGAACAAGAGCTGTTTTGTGGGATGGCGCGTTGTCTGCAGGAAGAATCAATTTTTATTTGTATTAAGGTCCGGGCACACACGCAAGATGCACTTCCTTAACCAATTCATTAACCATATGTAAAACACAGTATTCGCAGTTTGTCCATCAGAAAAAAATTATGTGATTCATTCCAATCTAGTAAAAAAAAAGCTATCAATATCGTTTTCCCTCGAGATTTTTGGAAGTTTCTTCAATTTTGGCGAGTTACGGCCAAGTTCTTCCGCACTCTGCCTCTTCGTTTCCACGATTGGTCACCAATTATGATAGAAATGGAAATATCTTAATAGTAGCCAACAATTCGTTTGGAACGGTTCTTCTTTTAATTTAATATCTGAAATTGAATGATTTTATTTCTTATAAATAACGCTGTTGGAATAGAGTTTCACTAATAAACAATGCTATTTGTTTCCGATCTGATATTTAACTCAATGCTAATAGTGATAATGAGCACTTTATGAATTCTTCAAAAGCGGTTTTGTTTTCTAAGCAACATTCAAACGAAAATATTATGCACATAATTCAAGCACGTCATCAGCTTGAATTTAAGGTAATATATTCAACTTTTTTCAATGTCTTCGCAGTTATCTTTACTTATCAACATGTTTAACAACCAATTAATTAAATGATGAAAGAAGGCAAAAAATTTATAATTGGTTCTATCTAAACACTATGTGTTAATAAAAATAAAGGAAGAAAGAAAGATTTTCCTGAGACAGAGAAACAAAGCTCAAATGATTTACATCATAGAAAATGATCGCCAAAGGCTAATACTCAACAATAATTCCAAAACTTTTAAATATGTTTACATATTCCTTATTTCTTAACCAATAAGTTTTAAATTTTAAGTATACAAACATTAAAATAAATTTCAACTTCAATCAAACGATACACCTTATATTTTGTTAACCGTCCCTTCCAACAAATTGCATCCCATGAGTACTTTTCATTAACTGTGCCCTCAATATCCAAGATCCATGAAAATTTGACTTCCATTACTAAAATCCTGAATAGTCAAAACATCAAGGAAATTTCCTGCATTTGATTAACCTATGATAAGATAGCGTGATATTCTGCAAATTCATAAGTATCACTCTTTTCTGATCACTAATGTCAAAACAGGCTTGATGATCACGAACGAAAAAATTAACTAAACGCAATCGAATCATTCTCCTAAGTGAAATTATGTGTCAAGAAAACTTTCAAGCTTAATAGATCCTGGACGATAAACGATGCCAAGGAAGAAACATACCCCACGTCGCATCAATTTCTCCTTGCCATTCCTGGATTCCAGCAAAATCCATTAGAGAGAGCGAGTTTTCCAAGAAAACAGAAACCTAAACACTTTCCAGTTAAAAATGCATTAGGTTTGAAAATCTTGACACTCTTTTCTCAAGGTTAGGTAAAATAGATAGGCAGCACGAAATGAAGGATACTGATCATTAGCGGGGATTGAAAGGGCTGGACGGGGTGTAGAGCGTAAGACATCTTGATGAAGGAGCCATCAACTCCAAGGAAGGGAAACTTTTTCGTCACCGTGATTGATTAAGAGAAGTTTAGGGAGAGATTCATCATCTTCCTGATGTCTGGAGACAAAGCTTTAGCACCGCGATTGCGTACATTCGTTACCGGAGTCAGTATTGAGCCCTCTGTCTAATCGTTGTAAATAAAAGCTACTGATAGTTTTTCGATACAAAATTGGAGAAAAATCATTTCACGATTAGGAAGAAAAAGGAAATTTTTTCTTAATGTTTGGAGAGGCTCAGTTGAGTTCTTTTGTTTATCAGTTCTACCTATAACACGACCTCTCCTCCTTTCTTTCTTATACATCGATTTCCATTCACTTTTCTACCTTGGACAAGTATTTTGTTATCAATGTCAACAATAGCACAAATCCTTTAACATGACGTAAGAAAATAAATTACATTTATTTAGCTCCATTAATATCACCAGCAAAAAATCAATAAATCTGATATATATATATATATATATACATTGTTAGAGATATTTCTCGGGATGAAATTTAGATGGATTTTAGGGTTCAGTGATATTTTATTTAAAAAAAAAAAATGTTGTAAAATTGTGGAAAGTGTTTGATAAATCATATATATGTATATAACGTTTCAAAGAATTTAAAACAAAAACAAATAAGAGAAAAAAACTAAATAGTGGAAAATTAACCAAAAATCAAATTAATATTTATGCAAATCAAACAAAAATTTACTTAAATAATCAAACAATCTAAAATTTAAAATCCTACAAATCCTAAATTAAAAAACAAACTATTTAAGAATAAAAAAAATTAAAGCAAAGCCTATGTGAAAGAAAAGCTAAAAATTTAGAAAAATAGAAATAACGTAATTAATACTGTTTTCCATACTTTGAAATGAAATATTGTGAGTTTATACCGGTAATTATGGATCTAACCATCGCAATACAGTGAATAATAATATAAAAATACGGTAACAAAACGAAAAATCAGAAATTCAATCACAGGGAGAAAAAAAAGAAAAAGTAAACTTAGAGGATATATAACACATCAATCAATAACTCCCGAGACTAACCCAGAGATGACACTCGTAGTAAACCAGTAACCAGGTCTTTCTAGAGTACGAACCTTTGCTTGAAACGTGTCAAAATTTTAAGTCGATCGGACCAGAAACAGCTGAGTTATCGAGGTTGGAGTAAAGTCGTTTTGTAGTTTGTTTAAAAAATGGAAAAAACCGAGTTTCGTGTTCTGATAAAACATTGTTTTTTAATGGGTAAAAACACCGTGCAAGCGAAACAATGGATTGAAAAATGTTACCCGGACTCTTGTCCATCAAAAGCAACGATTTGTCGGTGGTTTGCCGAGTTTAAACGTGGTCGTACCGACACAAATGACGCGGAACGCTCGGGTAGACCTGTGGAAGCCGTTACACCGGAAAATGTGAGTGAAGTGACAAAAATTATAATGAAAGATCGTAAAGTGAAGCTCCGTGAGATTGCTGAGATGACACAGATATCATATGGAAGTGTATTTACTGAAAAAGGTTTTTTGAAGTGAAGTGAAAAAGGTTTTTTCCAAGTGGGTGCAGCGATTGCTTTCGATGGAACAAAAACAGCAACGAGTCGATGATTCAGAAAGCTGTTTATCGCTATTTACTCGCAACAAAATAGATTTCTTGCGGAAAAAAAAAAAAAAGAAAGAAAGAAAAAAATTGGGGGGCGGGGGAAAGATTTGGAAAAGCGTTGGAACGATTTATCACCCTAAAAGGTGATTAACAAAAGGTGTTATGTTGATGAATAAAAAAAAAATTTGCAAAAAAAAATGTTGTTTTCAATGTTAGACTCGGGAGTTATTGATTGATGTGTTAGATTGAAACGTGGCGGTAGAGTTAAATAATGAAGGTAATGACGTCACAGGCTTAATTGGATTCAATCTTTTGGGGCTCCAAGTACTCATGTTAAGAAGGTGTCCTCCTCACCACTTCAAAAAAATTACACGAGACTCTACGTCGATAGCCCTGATGTAACCTCAAAGTACGACTTTAATAAGCAATCAATCAATCTCTTGTAGCTCTACAGCGATATTAATTCAGACCAATCTATTACTTACACCCCCCACTCTTGAAGATACCAATCACTAAATTAATATTTTATAGGGAGATTTTTATGAAAGATGTGTTCTCTTATAGCACCGTCGTATTGATCTTTGGCAACTTCGTATAGCACCGTCGTATTGATACAACTTCGATGTATAGCTTTGTTTCAACACGTTTGAATATGTTGTGCAATCCACTAAAAGGGGCAGCATTACCAGCGATGCTTTATGGTTCAATGTTAAAATCAAACAATACTGTTAATAAATTGGAATCAAAAGATTAATTTACAAAATTAGTTTTTTGACATGGATGCTTTTTCATTCTTATGCTGTCTTCCCGGCGTGATCGAATACATCTACATTCGCCGGTTGTGAAATTCCTTCACCTTCCGTTGTCGTCTTTACGACAGTATCGAATATGTCTGTATTCTCCGAGAGGTGTCTTTAAGAGTCCAACGATAAACGGTAACGGCCAAAAATTACGAGGTTTCTATTAAAAAGTTTTAATTTTACCATCTCATCATAATTAAAATAAAGTTAATATCATAATTTAATAATTTTTCATAATTAGAATTAGCTATCTAAAATTAGGATCAAGGCAACAGTAGCCTGGGTATTCCAAATAAATAAATAACGAAGTTATATAACATTACTATAGCCAAGGCCACCGCTTTGGTGAGATCATTGCTCTATTGGCGCGCTCATTGCTCTCTTGTGGGCACTGTCCCTGACAATCTAAGCAAACCTCAGAAGTATATCATTGCTATTATTAAACCCATAGCATTAAAAAGATTTGAGAAGCCGAGAATGCTATAAGAAGATTGTATGAGCTACAAAGGGAAGAAATAGTAATTTATTGATTCAAACTGTTGTATTTTATGTTTTTAAACATATTTTTCAGATTTATAATCGCCTGCCATTAAATGGGATCTCCAAACTTAAGGATTTGCAGTATTATCCGTTCATTCGTTAAAATTTCAAAAATTACAAACGTTAAAATTTCAAAAATTACTTCTGATGAGTAAAATTATTTTCTTCCAATAAAACATAACAAACAAACAAAACCCCAATTTATCAAAACAGTGCATCATAAGCATAATTTCCGATATGATTTTCCACCTTTTTTGCCAAGGAAGATATAGAAGATATAGATGTGCGATTCCACCCCCCACACACACTTCTTCAAATGAACTGAGTCTTAGAGTGTGTTTTTAACATAAAAATGTGACAAAAAAAAAGCGGCATGAAAGAATATTATTCGCAATAATATTTTTACAGTAATATGATAATAAACATATTACATAAAATAAAGTTAAAATAAAATATAATGAAATATTTCAGAAAGAATATTATTTGGGTTAAATAAAACAAAGAATAATGGATCACCGTAAATAAGTCTATCGTTAAAAAATTTCAAAATGACGCCATGTAGTAAAAGGTGAAATCTACAGGAGTGAAATTTTGAAAATGAAAATATCAAATTCGAAAATTGGGAGAAACTGATGAAATCGTCTTTCACCGAAATCAATGAAATTCGAACATCCACAGGGAATATAATTCACATAATTGTACAGATACCATGAGTATTTTCCTGTTACTGATATGTTAGTTCCACTGGAAATTCGATAACACAATTAATTAGCAGTTTACGATAGCTAGCCGAATAACTGCGACGATTATTGAACAGCTTTAACGTGACATCACTGTCACCCATAACGCACGATTAAACAGTGAAAATCTACCAAAGCAGAATTGAGTACGCTTTTGCTAAGAATGAATGATTGTAATTCGTTAAAGCTTCATACTCAGTCAACCATTTTACACGTTCGGTGGATTAAACGTGTAATTTATAGATTTAACAGAAAATGGAAGTACAGAGCAAGAGTTAGACAGAAATGACAACATATTATAAATCGAGTTACGAAGTTTGATTCTTAAGATAATTACATTAGATATGCACCATGCATAAATTATCAATTAATTTATATAATAATAAAATACGGTGATTTAACAGAGGAAATAAAGAACTATTTATCGCTCCTTGTTTAAAAGAGTATACATATCTTACTATTATATATTTATATAATAGTAAGATATGTATTCTATAATTTATTTATTTAAAACGAGTAGAATGAACAGATTGAGGAAGCACAATTTGTCTTAGGAGAAGGTAGTTTCATACTTTTACTAGTTCATATTGTATTTTAATTACTGTATTAAGCAATATTTCATAAAAAATATTGGGTGAAAGGCTCTATACTCCAGAAGTACTTCACTGGTTTATATATATATATATATATATATATATATAATGAATTTACTTGGACATTTAATCACGCTGTAATTGAAATCAAAATTTAATCAATGACAAATGCGAGACATATTCAAGTTCGAGGTGATTTTATTTGTTATTCATTGTGAAGACGCTGCGCAAGGTTGGCCGGCCTGGCCGAAGAAAAAAGAAATTTTTTAGGGGATTAACGGCAGTATAAGTTTCAATGATGAGACAATGAGAAGTTCTCTAATTTTCAGAGTATCCCATTATATAATGGGGGAAATTATAAATAAACGTCATGGAAACACGTGGTAGAGGATTAGGGATTCTGGGGAAATATCATAATAGACAAGGAATCTGAAGCGATTATTTTGACAAATTTATTATAGTGGGAAAAAAGGATTAACAAATTTTATGAGATCGTGATCTAATAAATAAAAAGATAATTTGGAAGGTGATCAGGAAATAAGAATGAACTCTTTACTTTTGAATTAGGGGGAATGGGATAAAATAGAAAATTAAATTATTATTAAGAGAAGTCATTAAATTAAAGTTAAATCATTACGTATATATATATATATATATATATATATATATATATATATATATGGTGATCAATAGTCCTCGTTTAGGGAAGACAGTCCTCCTATTGTAGGTTCTGTTCATCCTCGAAAAGTGTTCTCTTTTTCGATATTTTGAAACAAATCTGGTAATCTCTGTATTGAAAGATGTCGTGCCAAACTGTTACACAAATATTGAATACAAAAAACTTGTAGGATATTCAAAAGTTAGATGACTCGCTCTATAGAGATGACTCGCACCAGCTATAGAGCGTATTTCACAATTATTTGAGCTTCTTCGATCATTTTTTTAAGTTTAGACACATGTCCACGAATTCTTGAATCTTTTTTCAGTTATGAATTATCAGAGATATTAATGTATATTATACATAATCAAGCATCTATTTTCCACAAAACGATTGAAGGGGAACATATTTCAACTACAGAAGTTAATCTTACTTTGAACGATTTTGTCCTTCAATATAAATCACAATTTGAAGAAAAATATATTCCTTTAATAATAAAAAGGAAATTGTCAAACTTAAAGGAATCAAATCTCAGCATAATGGAAAAGTGTACCAAAGAAATGCAGAATTTTTACCAAACATCTTTCCAATATGTCGAAGAATGTCGTGAAGCAAATATCACAGGAAATAACAGTTTTCAATTGTGTTTTTCGACTTAATCGCAAGTAATTGGGCAGATATTGAAAATTGTGTCGAGTTTTTATCGAAAGAAATGCTCGATATTAAAATCGATGACAATTGTCTGTTTGAAGAAATTAGAAGACTGAATGTACATTTAAATTCTGATAAATAAGAACAATGGGAAAATCAATATGTTGAAATTGATAAAAGATGGGTGGAAATATTTAACCATTTCAAAAATAAACACATTCCATATGAAAATTTAGTTATTCTTGTTGAATTTACGTTGTGCTGCCTTGGAACTATTGCAGCAGTTGTAAGTTTTTTCAATTGATAATGATTTTTGGACAAGTGAGAAATCAAGGTTGAATGTTAATACTCTAGCTACTACTGAATGTTAATACTACAGCACTTACTGTAAAATTCAATATGAAGGATATTTCTTGCTCCGAAATTTCCGATATAATGTTAGAAAATGATATATAGACAAAAAATATTAATTCAATGAAAAAAATACTCGTTTAATTAAACAATTAAAGGGAATGTAAGCATAATAAGTGTATTTTTGTTAGAATTAACAAAATGTTTGATTAATTTACGCTGTACTTTTTTCTTAAATTTTTTCGTTCTTCTTTTTCATTGTAAAAAATTGGTCATCTTAATATATATATATTTCAGAAATCAAAAGATACATTTTATTAATTTTTCAAAAACTTGACAGTTTTTTCTTCGCCAGTTTTGAGGAAAAAATAAATTTCACAAAGTTGTAATAAACTAGAGAAATCTTATCTGAAAGCATGTGCGCGCTAGACACGCACGTTTACAGATATGGTTCGTCCAGACTATAGAATTTCTTGGAGGCTGTAAAGTGATACAAAACATAATTACCAGCAAACACTTATTGAAACAGATACAGGACTCATTCGGTTTATTTTCATCGGAATTGAAGCGCGTGTCATACCGTAGGACTAATTTGTATACCGGCGTCGAAGTAATCCGCCAACGGAGATCGTTTGACCGTCGTCAGCACGCCGTGTATGGAAGGTTAATGGCTTACCAATATGTCAAGCTTTAAATAGAAGCAAGTTTAATCTTAAAGGTAGCGGTAGAGAAAATTGATAAGAATGCAAAAGTTCGTAATAGAAATTGAGAGATGAAAATGTTAAGGATGTCTGTGAGAATCGGTGAGAATCTTCCTATGCATTTTGATAGAAGTACTATTATCACTATCAAGGGTTTGCAGGTTAGAGTTGTTAATATTTTCAAGACTGGGAACAAAATTCTTTTAAAAAAAAGTGTTTTATATTGCCGTCATGTTACTGATAGGTTTAGAGACATTTTGCTGCTTACGTACCATTTAGCATCGCAAATCATTCTAATAGAACCATTTTGAATGAATTTAGGAATATTGCTGTTAGAATCTGCAGAGTAACACCAAATTGAGCATTCATAAGTTAAAATAGGAAGGATGTGTAGGGAAGAACTTTGAGTTCTATATTCACTGTGAAGTTCATTTTAATTAAGGGATAAATTTTATGTTGAATCACGCGGAATTTGTCTTGAGTGTAACAGAAGTGTTGTTTCCGAGTTAAATGTTGATCTAGTATTAAACCGAAATATTCTGTTTTCTGAGCCCACTGGATATCAGTATTAAAATATTTGATTGGAGGATAAATTTTGCATTTACGAAAATAAAACGCATGGCATCAGTTTTGTCAATATTTAGTTTCCAAATATTAAGCCATGTTTCATGTTCTATGAGGTAAATTGAGATAGATTTGCAAACTGTTTTGAAAATTTTGTAAGGCGCGAGGATAGCGGAAATGCTCTTTGAAAAGAAACCTTTTCAGGTGCTAAAACAAATGATTAACTCTGCTCTTAAGCACTAAATTGCGTGATCCCTGGGTAAGGTTCTTCGGCAAATAGACTTCTACACCACAATTCTTTGTCAGATAATTATAATTGCTCTGCTATCCGGCAGGTATTCCTTCAACACCGGTATGACCCATGTTTCAATTCTAATGGTTCTTAAAGTGAGAGATAGCTGAAAGAGCGTCGTATCTGTTTTCAATAAACGTTTTGAGATAATTATGCGCGCCCGCACACACACATGGGGTTTAGCATTGTTTTTATCCTATCCCCATGGTACGGAAACAGCGTGATAACAGAGATCATCCTCTCTCCTCCACATTCAGAGGTTGGCGTCCACAGAAACTGCAGGTATGAAAACTCAACAAAACCTTTCACCTGTGATAAGGAGATTTTTTTTTCCCAACATAGTGCTCGGGAGGCACAAGTCAACAGGCAGAATTAGAAGGGAGGCGAGAAAGACATGCCTGGTCGAAAGAGACAAAAATAACGGATACAGGAAATGATAGACGAATCCCTTGATGTTTTGTGAGTGCTTTCTGCTCCATGGGTAAATATCCCCAATTATAAATAAAAATAGTTCTGTAAATTTGAAAAATCCCCCCAAATTAAACTAGAATAATCGAAAGACAAGTGTTTATGTTCAAGTGGTAGTTTGTCTACACATACAAATATTACATACATAAAATACAAAAACATGGGAAGAAAAAATACCCGAAAAAAATCATTAATTAATTCAAAAAATCCTCTACAGGAATTTAACACCAATTAAAACTTTATATTTAATATCATGATGCTTTTTTTAATGTTGAAATCCATAAAAAATAAAACATCGATATCTTGATCCGATTTGATAACAAAACAAAATATTATTAATAATATAGGATGAATGGCGTTTTTTTATTTGTATTCAGTAATTTGCGGTAATTTTTATTGTAAGTTTACTTTTTAAAAATGTATTAAATATGTTAGTTTTCAAACATCTTTCTCGATAAGTTCATATAGCCGCAAACATATAATTATAAAATTAGAGAAATAGTTAACAAAGAAAGTTCCTAAAAGAAAAGATAAAAATCTATTTATAAATGCAACGCTATTCAAACAATCAAAAGAATATATTTTCAAATGTTTCCTTTCATTTTATGTATAATTCATTTTAGAAAATTATTCACCGAAATCTTTTAAAGTTGTAAACAAAATTTAAATAAATTGAACGTCAAAATAAAACTTCATTTGCAGAGTGCTCATTTCGAAAATCTGCTCTGCATAAATATGTATTTGACAACAGCAACTAAAGAGTGGAGAGAGAGAAAAGAAATTTCAAAGCATGTTTCATTTCTAAACGGTTGTTCAAATCATTTTTCATAAAGTTACATTTTGATCACATAATGACAAAAGTAGTTTCAGAGAAACAAAAAATGGCATCAATAATATATCCAAATACAGATTCAAATAATTTCAAAAGAATTCTTTCATAATTACTATTTTGAGCAATTTAAATACAAGAAACAAAATAACTTAGAGCCATTTAATGCAATGTATGCGTAAAACAAAAAACATTTAACTTTCAGAAAATAATACGGCGCTATTTGATTGCATAAGAAATTGTTCAGCTTTGAATGGATTAAATTTATTGTTACAAGTTATTTTATTGCTTATAATAATAATCGCAACTGATATCCATGAAATAATTTTTTTTTATTCCAACGCATACACGGTATATAATTCATCTCGACTGTTAAATAAAATTCAAGATGAGTTTTCTCTGGATGCACATAAAAAGTTTTTCAGGAACTTTACATAATGCATACAGAAGTATTTTCCGATAAAAATGATAAATATTTAGTTTCACATAGAATAAATTTTAAAATATAGTAGTTCCTAGAAATGATTGTGATGTACCTTGCTTTTCCTATGTGGATTTATTGATGTAATTTAAATTGTAGAAATGTTTATATATATATATATATACACACACACAAACATACACAAACCAGGGTAGTTCAAAAAGTACTTGTATATGAAGATAGGTGGCATCATTATGGACAGTTGCTGTTACCGTGGTGCTGCCATCTGTTAAACGGAGCCGAAAAAAATTTGACATTGATTCATAAGTTAGTTCTGATTTGGTAGTCATTTGCTGCCAAATCAAAATGTAATTGCTGCCGCGTTGAATTGTCACTGTCGGTGATTCATCATTACGCACGCGAAATGAAGCAAAAATCAAAACTTTGGTTTGCTTCCGGTGAATCTTTTCCAAAAAAAGGTGAAGATAGTCTCAAAGGTCGGAAGAGTTATGACGAAGAATTTTTGAGGGACGAAAGGTGTCATGATGCTTACTAAAAACAAACCTTTTTCGAAGCTAAGAGAGTCATCTTTTGGAATTTCTATGGACTTATTAAACGACACTCGTGAGCGAGTGTGTGTATTGTGTTGTGTTGTGGTGGGTGTATGTGTGTAATACAATCAATTACATTAAATTCATTTTTCTAAATTTTGGCTTTCCAATTACTAAGCTTTGTTTTGAATTGTCTGTTTCTTACATGTTATGTTTTTTAGGGGTTTAAATTTTAGATAGTTTGATTACATATTCAAGTATATATTTTGCTTGATTTCATAAGTGTGTGGTTTTTTTCTTTAATTTTATTTTTCATTATTTCTTTTATTGCTTGGGATTTTTTTCCAGTTCATGTTTTGTTTTTGTTTTGAATATTTTAAAATGTTTTAAGTTTAAAAATGTACTCTTGTGTGTATGTGTGTGTACACACACACACACACACACACACATTAATTTTTTTGTCCTTACTTTTAATGCCATGAATGAGTTAGTAGGTGAATGATTGAAAGATCGGATTTATGGCACAAGAGTCAAAACCGGAAAAGCTGCATGAAACCATGCATAACTATGATCTAGAGGTAAGACTGTGGATTTAGAAGGAAGATGGCAAATAGAGTGTCATTGGGAATGTTTATTAACTTCGCACTGAGAATTAACACGAGGGCTATCGGCGACGGATCTTATAACTTTGAACTGGATCAAATGACGAGGACTGTACCTGATATCACCCCTCTCTCTCCAGACTTCCACACCGTCCCAATGGGAGCATTTAGGGCCTTGACAGATTTGCATAACAGAATTAGTATTTCGAACCCTCGACTAGACGAAACGTAGGTCGCAAGTTCGCGACCTTGACTACTAGGCTATCGCGGCCACATAAAAATTAGAGAATGATTGCTAGGAGCGTATCATTTTGTTTACCAAAAACAGAAACCTCTTGGGGAAAGAAAAGATGACTAGAGTCCCTCGGTGACACAATTTTCGTATCTATCTAAAAATGATAAGACTTCGAGGAATCACTTCCATAAAAAAATATCTGAATTAGAATAATTTCGTTTGTGTTTCTTTCAAAATGTCAAATATTTTTACTTTAATAATTACCCTTGAAAATGAGAAACAGAAAGGCTGTACAAGGAGAAAGTCTAAACAGGTTTTAGTTTATATTAACATCGCACTAGAAACAACACGAGGGCTAATGGCGACGGACCTCGAAATTTTGAACATCGATCAAGTGACGAGGACTACACCTGAACTAGCACCCCTCTCCTAAATTTTTCACCACGCCAACGGGAGGACTTTGGACTCCGACAGATTAACGTGCATCAGCCTCGGCTACACGGCGGGTCTTTAAGAGACAATGGATCGAACCCGTGACTGAACGAAAACTGTCAGCTACGAATCCGAAACCATGACAACTAGGCTACCGCGGCCACAAGTCTATACAGGCATCTGTATTATTATACACATATATATTAACATATTCAATGAATTTGAGAATGAGAGTAATTATTTATATACCACATTGTTTCTATCAGAAAATTTGAAAACGGATTGTGATGTAAGAAAGAATAAACACATATTTACTGGTTATTATTTTTGGTATAAAGGGGACCGAAATAGAAAAAAAAAAAAAAAAATCTCCATGTACTTTGGTCACACTTTTTAACAATTAATAAGTTCGATACAATTTGTAACAAACTCAAACCCTCCAAAGATAATTTCCTAATATCTTTTTTTACCAGTAAGTTTATTTCTCAGAGATTCATACATACATCATAAGTTGACATAAAATAAATTTCCTAAACTTTTTTCCAAAAATATTTGTAAATATTAAACACTTCAAAATCCTTAATTAATGTATCAATTAGAATGATGATTAAACAGATGAAACTATTAAGTATAATTGCAGTCGTGAACGCAACTCATAAACTATTAATTTTAAAAATGGAAAAAATTGAAGCGAAGTAATTAGAGTAAAAACGAAGCGAAAACATTGAAACAGAATAGTTAATAAAAGCGATTATATCATACCTTAAAACTTAGTAAATACTATAATTTATGTAAAGTATATAATGAATTGAAAAGAATATATGCATAACAGATAGCAATAGAAAAATTTCCAAAAGTCATAACGAAAATTATTTATTTATGATTAACTATTAATAAAGAATTCAGTTAAAATTCACGTAAATAAATGTTATTAAAATATTCTTCAACAAGAATATCATTACTCAGAACCAAGAAACTTCATTTTTTTTATTATTTAAACATGCGCATTACATCATTAACGTTCTTACATTAAAAAGAAATAATGATTCATTAGACTCAAGATTTTCTTCATATTTTATTTGATAGTTAATACCATAGATATTCATTTTTAATATATGAATTTAATCAATCATTAACATTTCATCTGAAAACTTGATTGAAAACAATATATATATATAAATTTTTTAGACAATACTATCATGATTAGTTCCTAACTAAAATAATTAACGATAACATTTTTCACTTCAAAAAATAATGAAAAAAAATTACAGAACAAAATAAAAATAAATAAATATAAAGAACGAAACATTAAAAATAATAAACATAACCATTCGAAAGAATTTATCTTGTTGAAAAAAAGAATACAAGCACTATTTGCATCATTATTATTCCTAATTATCAAATATATTGGAAGAACACCATGAAACAAAAAGAATTTCTTTCGCTAAGAATCTTTTTTCCCCGCCATTTTTTATTATGCTTTTCTATAAGAACTAATTCTATCGAAATCAATCACTGACCTGGACAGCTTAAGCTTCCACAAAGAACAACGATATTCAAAAACAATCTTTGCGACAAGGCTCTATCATAGAAAAATCGATAGTTTTAATTATAAATCATAAAAAAAATTGATAAGAACAAGGAATGAAACGATTTCTCGACTTACAAGTTAATCTGCTTTTTGTCATTAAAGAAATCAATTTTGTAATCTGGAAAGAGTAAAAAAAAAATTGTTATGAAAGAACTTCTTTTCAGAAACCAAACGGAGGATTTAAAAATTTTCTTTCATATAACGTAGAGAAAAAAATCGAACGGTACGAAAAGTTACAAATAAAAGTAAAAATATGAAACCGCAAGTTCTGAAAAAAAAAAAACACATAGCTTATTTTCTTTTAACTGAAATAAAAATATGATATCCTGAATCATCGAGGGAAAAAAATTCTAAGTATCATATTTTATTGTCGCTAAAAATGAAACACTCATATTTTGAGATTTTTTTTCCTTACATGTGGGTATTTTCATCTTTTTTCCCAACAAAATAAACACGAACCCGGAAAAAAAAAATCACTATTTGATATTCTATAGAGGATGGTGAGGGAGAAAATAAGAATGAAAAATTTCGAATGTATTGTTGCAAGTTATTGCACTGAAAAAAATGTGAAGGCATTTTTACAATTTTTAAACAAAACTAAAATAAAATTGAATTTGTTTCCAATTAAAAAAAAAACTAAAAGCAAATATTTTAGGATAGATGATAAATAGTTAACAGTTAAATAAATATATAACGGTATATTCTTTTTAAAGAAAATGCGTCATAATGTGGCACATTAAAAAACACTTTTTTTACACTAACGTTAATATTTTGGGGGAGGAGAACCTTACGATATGACTATAATATGGGTTAAAACTAAAAAGCTCTGCGCAATCCCCCGAAGAAAGATGTGAACTAAAAAATAATCTATAACATACAATGGTTCCAAGAAATTGAGTATATTTCCCTCATTCTCTTTTTGAAAAGTCTAAAGCAATATTTTTATATACTTACCTTTGCATAATATTTATTAGGACAGTAAAATGCACATTACAAAACGTATTAGACTAAGAAACAAAAATGAAGATTCTATAATATGTCAATTTCTAAAATTTTTTACATTGCATAACCTTTTACATACAGAATATCTTTCAAATGGAGTGCATTGATTTGAAAAGGATTGTGTTATTTCTTGGGATATTTTTGCCCATTTTCTTTAATACTTTTCGTTCGTGTTCTTAGCTCCTAATATTATGATTTGAACAAATTTTTCCAGAGTTTTTCGTCATTTTTGTTTCTTAGTCTAATACATTTTGTAAAGTGCAATTTATCGTTCCTATAAATATTAAACTTAAGTAAGTATTTAACAATATCGTTTTAGGCTTTTGAAAAAGAGAGAGAAATATATACTCAATTTTTGAAGCTACTGTGATTGAATAAATGAAATGAATGTTTCTTGAAACGATGCCTGTGTGTATGTATGGGATGATAAGCACTTCTTAATTAACCAACGTCAAGGAAATCCTCCAAGAAAAGAGGGGGAAACTTCCGAGCAACCATTGAAACTACAGCAAAACGATTACTGAAATGAATCGCAAATACTTTAAAGCGCATAATATTTTAATTGCGAAATATTCATAAAAAAGATTACTTTTATTTCTAATTAAACAGAATAGATTTCTTTTCATGCTAATAATTTGTAAAAATTGCCTAAATTCAATTGGCCACAGCTTTGGCTTACTCTAAATAGACAAATAATATTTATTCCTTGAGTATAAATAAATAAAAATGAAATAATAAGTAAAATATAAATTTGCAAAAAAAAAAAAAAACTTTACAATATTGAACAATGTATATAATTTAAGCATTCATTTACCTTACTTTGAACAATAGAAATTTTTTTAAAAGAACCATTGCTGTTAAAACCCATCAAAAAAGATGAGTTCTTCAAATTAATTAAAAAAAATACTTTCTTATACAAATGGTTTTAATGTTTTCTTTTGTTCACACTATGTCATGATGTACATATGTGTATTAAAAAAAACTAACATTTATTCAACTGAAAATCAAATTTGTAAATGGAGTTCTTAAATAAAGAAAAGAGATAAGAAGTCTCTAAATTAAACTTTGTTCACTAAATAAATTATTACTTATAAAAGATCTTATGATTAAAAGTGGAAATGGAAAATTCCACATTATTAATGGTTATGTTATATGTAATTAAAATTGTTCGTTGATGGTTATGGTAGATGTAATTTTAAGAAGCACAAAATGGAACTTACAAAAGGGAACAAGGAAATGTACATACATGTAAAAATAACCATCACTCAAATTCAAACAAAACAAAAGAACTTTCAGATTTATTTTTAATCAGTGATTTATATAACCACTGCTGTATTAATATATTTGAAGGGGGGAATGAAATATGACGATACAGAAGAATAATGCAGGACAATAATTTAAACAAAAGATAGTTTTGCTAAAAATTTAACGTGTAATTTAAATTAAATAAATTTAAGTAAAATTCAACTCAAAAAGAGCTTTGTCACGTGAATTCTCATTGTCGTTATTTAAAACCACAACGTGAAGAATTAGATAATTTATAAAAACTGAAAATATCCACATTACAATATACATATTAATGCAAATAGAATCCAGAACAAACAAGTGAAAAAAAAGTGTTTAAATTCATCAACGATCTTTCACAAGAAAAAAAAAATCGAACATCGATTTCTGAATTAGCAGCCGTTGACTCTCTAGATTTTCAGGTCACAAGAAAAAGTCCGATTCATCTCGGTGGAAGATTTGGTAATTCAATCAGACAATGTCCGTGTCGAGGAATTAAATTACAAGAAGCGAAGTTTTCTCTCAGTAGTTTAATTTAGCGTGTTTGTTACTAACTCAATTATTTTCTAATTGGAAGAAAATGTTAAATCATGCGATAAGTAATAAAAATTGGAATTAGCGAGCAGTCCAGGGAGTTTTATTACATTTAGCTACTTCGCAGTGCATTTGTCTAATCTTTATTACAACTGATATGTTGATTATCAGGATTAATTTAGAATGACAGAGTTCCAATAATTGATTTCGGGGAATTCTGCAGATGCACATCAATGATTGCAATTTAGAGATACTGGATGCTTAATGAAACTTTATCACTTGGACAGGGACAGAGAAGAGTATGTATCATCCAGGAATAAATTGATTTGTCATAGAAGTTTTATTATATATAAGCAATTGTGGAAACATACATCTTGTACAGCAGATATACTAGAAAACACAATATATCTTGTAAAGATAAGACACAATTCTTATCTTTCGATATCTCTCATCTTATTGAGTACGTTTTAATATAAAGTCATGTAATTAAATTTCTAAATCAAAATTAATATGTTGTCAGAAGAATTTACGTAGTGTTTTAGCATTTAAAGTCAAATTATTTTAGTATTGTAAAAAAATATGTTCAAAGAATATTTTTTTTAAAAAAAGAACACATTTTTCACACAGAGATAAGAAACATATACATTAAAATTTTGTAAACATTTTTCGAAATATGACAGGTTAGATCAATCATAAACCTGTTCATAATTGATGCAATCAATTGTTCCGCATATATAAATTAAGCCTCTTAAAATCAATGTCTTTTGGGCTCAGAAAAATAATATCCCCTTCTTATTTATTAGCTACTAATTCTTTTTTTTTTATTATTATTATTATTTTTCTTTAAAAAATTCATTATCCGTTTTAGAATTACACCAAAAAATTAACTGAAATTTCAATTTATTTCTCTATATACTCAAAATTAATACTCAGAAATCAATGTAAATTATATGTACATCAATGTAAATTTATAATGCACACAAATGTTTCGGTTCCTTGTAGCAGAAACAAATGGTAAAAGAAATAAATAGCAGAAAGGAATCCAGTACCCATAATCCAATTTTCATCATGTTCACAGAGTCAGGTATAAAAAAAACATGGATTAAAAGACGATAATTTAGTGCCTGAACAATTTCTACAACCAATATATATCCCTCCACCCTCACTATCAATCATTCATAAAGTTATTTACACTGTAATTGAAGATTTTAACTCAATATAATTGATTGAACATTAACGTCGCACTTGGAAGCAACACGAGGGCTATTGGCGATGGACAAAGTAATTTTGAGCCTCGGTCAAGTGAAGAACAAGGCATCTAAATTAGCAAATCCCTCTCCAAACCTCCATACCAATCAATCGTTAGGACTTGGAACCTCGACACATTTGACGTACATCAACTCCACTACACAGAGAGTCTTTAAAGGCATCATGACTCGAACGTAACACTCCATGAAACAATGTCGGCCGCAAGCTCCACTAAATTAATCACTTTAAAGTGCCTTTAATCACTTTGAAGTTTCAATTAAGAGCTAAATCCCATAAAATAATATTTATTTACCCATGTAGTTTTTCCATTCAAATATCAGGATTGTACCCTCAGAACCCTTTCACACCTTATCATTTACAACCTATTGGTTGGTTTTTTTGACGTCGCACTAAAAGCAACGCGAGGGCTATTGGCGACGGACCTCGTAATTTTGCACCTCGGCCAAGTGACGAAGACGATACCTGAGGTGGAAGCTCTCTCTCTCTCTCTTAACTTCCTCACCACGCCAACGGGAGGACTTTGAACTTTGACCGATTTGACATGAATCAGCTCCGGCTACACAGCGGGTCTTTTGAGGCATCAGGATTCAAACCCACAACTCGAGGAAAACAGCCAACCACGAGTCTGCCACCATGACCACTAGGCTACCACGGCCCAAAAGGATAGGAAGATAGAATCCAGTAATTGACTACCTATAAAGTTTTTTTATTGTTGTTGTGATAAATCGTCTTATTGCAATTGTATTGTTCGGAATACATAACTTGGGTCTTTTTCCCCCCTTATTGGCTTTGGCCAAGTTCTTGTTACTGCTCGATTGGTAGTATTCCACATCTGTGTAAGCTCTCTCTCACACACTGGGTTACTCTTTAGGTTCTCAAAGTATATTGCAAAATTAAATAATAAATGAGAGTTTAACCAGTTAGAAATAAATGAATTAATACAGAGTTAAGTATAACTGAGTAGTATAAAATTTCTGCGGTCGCCATTTCTGAGATCTGCCGTAGTTAGTTTAGTTAGGCAGATTAGTGCACCTAGTGATTAACCAAATAACCATAATAACCAAATTTTAACAGTAATTTCCCGTTGGGCTATGAACTCAACGATAAACCACATTTCATTTACGGGGGGAAGGGTGTGATGTTTGGCTATTCTCAGTTCCCTTTACTAACCTCGGACATTTTTTGTGATTTGGATTGTATAAAATTCCTAATCCATGCCAACAAAATGAAACGTGATTAGGTAAATTAGATAAGTATTAAACAGGATAGTAATATCTAAGCGGAATAAAATTGAAAGGAATAAGAAGGGAGACAAATGACAACGACAATCTGAAAGATGTTTGTAAATTGTAGTGAATTATTGTAATTCATCATTAGTAAAATTGGGCAGATAATACTCCAAAATAGATAGGAGTAATATCATCATCAGAGTTGTATAATCATCAACAAGTAAAATTTGTTAGATATTACTCCTGTAAAGAGAAATAGGAGTCGAATGTGTTACATTCAAGAAGTGTCTCAATCGTAGGTTTGAGTGATTTGGTAAGCTAAAACGTTATTGTTTGATTATAAAATGCGATAAAAGTGAGTTAAGAGGGATTCCGGAGAGAGAGAGCCACCTTACATATTCTGAGAAGATAATTAATTAACGTATTTTTCTTTTCCTGGTGTCTCTTCCATGGATTTGTGAACTTATTAACTAATATATTTAAAAAAAAAAGATATTTAAAATTTAAAATATCTTTTGAGTTAATTAATGAAAGGCAGACACTACATTTTGTGTTTCAAAAAAACTGTCAAGACTAATAGAAGTACATAACTAAAAAAAAAAAAAATAAGGACATGTTTTTAGTCGAATACCTAGAAATTATAAAAAAAAAAATCCATTTTTTTTTTAAAGGAACATCAAACTGAAACTTTAAGAATTACATAAATATTCGTAGATGTATTACAAAAATGCAGCTTCATTATAAACACAATTATTTTCATTAAACACACGCTTCTTCAAACTCGCTGCATCTCTTTGCAAAAGAATATTTATAAACTCGGAAAAACGCCTTACTAACGCGCGCAATTCGCCGTATATTCATTTCAGTAAAACAGGGAATTTCCGTCTCGAACAATGAAACAAATTACAAGAAACTGAAGAAAACTTAAAGTGATAGCATCTATACGTAACACGAAAAATTTCATACAAAGCTCTTCATTCTTATTCATCGGCAGAAACAAAAGAAATTGTGCATTTCCAACTCTCTTTAAACAATGCAAAGAACGAAATATAAACGTAATTATACAATTAGGGAACGTTTATTAATGAATGTAAAAGAGCCCTTTCTCCTTTTCTCTACCTTCTAGAAAATATTCTTTTGAGTAAACGCAGAATTTTCGGGTAGTCCCAGCTAATTAAGTACCACAATTACACAGAGACAGAGAGAGTTAGCAAAACTTGTTATTGTATGCGGCGCGAACCAACTCATTTTCTACTTAAGTTTCTGAGAATTTTTCATTGTGAAGACATTACTATGAATTTTGGATACAAATAAAAGCTGCTTAAATTGTAATAAATTGTGCTGTCTTTTCAATATTCTGCATTTGGGTTAAGTTACGTGTAGCATATTTTTAAACAATGAAATAAAATTATTTTAATTGTGCGTGAAAGACAATATAATTTTTGGGACAATTTTTAAAGGGCTGACTAATGCCGATTATTACGTAAATTTTCATTGAAAACAGGTACTGTTACAATTATTAAATTCATTTAATTATTAAAAATAAAACATAAAATAATTTACTTAACAATAGTGCATTAGAATTCAAAAGAAATGTTGAACCAAATTTATTTTTATATAATAATTTATACTAGACCAATTGGCTGTTTTTATAAAGCAGTACTACATTTAAAACTTTATATAACAAATATATCAGAACAAAAGAAAAGTTTTAAAACATCTCTAGGTAATTAATCAAATATTCTATTTAAAAGACAGCTCTTTATAGTTAGATAAAAAGTACCGAAACTTTCCAGAACTATCGCTCCAAGCAGAATTTCAGTATTTAGTTATTAATAAAAAAAAAAAACTTAAATAGTACAATAAAATTGTAAAATTATGCTTTGATATACAAGTCAGACGGGAATTCGGACATATATTTATAACTATTATTACTTAAGAAAATTATTGCATTCTCTATTCCTTAGGATAAAGATGATTTATTTCACTCTTATGAGAAGCGAATTATACTCGTAACAAAAAGAACAATTTAAAAGCTTCATAAGGTAGACAAGAGTTCCAGTTCTTTTTTTTTTTTTTCTAATAATTTCTAGAGAATTAGTTAGAAATACGATTAATCATATGATAAAGAATATTTGATTGCTGCTCAAAAATTGATGGATTCGATCTCGTATTGGAGCAGAACTTAATCAGAAATGATTTTGAAAAATTACTCGTCTTGAGGAGAATGAAATTATTACTTACCTTACGTTAGACTTCCCATTTATCAGACATTAAAAATCAAAGATGGTATAAAAGTCTATGAAATTTGTTAATAAATAAAAAGGAAGATAAATTTCTACTAAGAAAAATAAAATGAATAGTGCTTGGTTGCAGCCTTGATTATTTCATATTGTGAATTCTGGACTACAGCTAACATATATTTTGTTTGGCAGTTTAATTTTCAAAAGTAATTATACACGTATTTAATAGAATCACTTAATTCTTTTTGGACGTTAGCCGGAGTGTAAAATAAAAATTAAAACATTCAAAACAAAAGAATATCGTCATAAATTATAATATCACTGAATTTTTTTTTCGCAAAAAAATACATTTACTTCGCATATAAATCGTTGGAGATGTATACCCATGATATTCGATGAAAAAGAAGCTTTTGAATGCGCTTTATTTTATGTTGAACTATTGTACGCCAGAGAAGACAAAGTAATATTCACAATTTTCAAAAGTATATTCAGTTGATGACTACATTAATAAGACATTTCTTATACATACGATGCCGTGCTAGCCTAATGGTTATGGTCGCGAACTTGCGGTTGGGTTTGTTTCTGTCGAGTCGTCGTTTCGAGTCCCGATGCCACTAAATACCCGCAGCATAACAAGGGTTGATACACTTTAAATATTTCGAGGCTTCAAGTCCTCCCATTGGGGTGATGTAGAAGTTTGAATAGGTAAGTACCGGCTCAGGTGTCATCCTTGTCATTTGACCAAGGTTCAAATTACGAGGTCAGTCGCCAATAGTCCTTGTGTCGTTTTTAAGAGCGACATTAATAAACAAACAATTTTGTACAATTGTACACACACACACACATATAACACATCAATTAATAACTCCCGAGACTGACATTGAAAACAACATTTTTCTTGCAAAATTTTTTTTTATTCATCAACATAACACCTTTTGTTAATCACCTTTTAGGGTGATACAATCGTTCCAACGCTTTTCCAAATCTTTTTTTTTTTTTTTCCTTCCCAAAAAAA
>BMAW01035815.1:274694-299120 GCA_019974015.1 Nephila pilipes | reverse complement strand
TATATATATATATATATATATATATATATATATATATATATATATATTCAGCTTAAGTTTGACATAATTTTTAATAATTTACATCTGTAACGTTGGGCTATTCGCGATTTTTCGTACAATCCACGTGTGAGTTTACTTTCTGATACTATTTAAATTTTCGATCAAATGAATGAATGAAAACGATGTTTCCCTTCCAATCAAATGAAACATGACATATGGAGATAAAACAGAACTTAAGAAGTGTAATGAATATATTTAAAGAGATACATAAGTAAATGACGAAGAATTGAATATTAGAGTTAGTACTAAGTAGTATATAGTTGGTATATGACAGAAACTGCAGTTTAACAAGTGATTATCGGTAGCAGGCCGACATTAAGGCTACACAGTACCCTAAAAATGACAAATTTATCGAAAAAATTTTTTTTGCATTTTCCTGTAGCCCATACATTTGGGAATCTTGGCCCCAAATTTTAGATCTATTAACCAATTAGTTTTTAAGATATTTGAAGTTTTCTGAGCATTGTCAGTCACTATTTTTGACAGCTGAGGGGGGCGTGGTTAGTTTCGGTTTCATTTTAAAGCATTTTTCCATTCTTAAATTTAATTAATTACTGATATTTTTTAAATAATATCGATACTTGCAGAGAAGTAGATATTAACTTCAACTTTCACTACTAAAATCATTTATGTTTGTTTATATTTTGAGTTCTTGATGTGCTTATAGTTACTTAGCCAAAATTGATAAGAAAAGGTATTTCTCAAGACCAATATTTATTCTGCATATAATTTAAATAACTTAAAAGCTATTTTAAATTGTTTAAGTGAAGTTTTTTCTGTTGAGAAAATGCGACGGACAAAACTTTCGCAGCTTGAGAAGAGAATCAACATTTCTAAGAGATGGAGTACTGCTGATAATGACAATGCTAAAAACCTGCTTTAGTGAATATAACTACAAAACTTCAGAATACAAATGTCTTTAATACTTCTGCTACATATAAAAGCATCTTTCAAATTACATTATAGTGGATACTGAATGTTTGTTTACAGATAATTTAAGCAATATTTGTCATATTGCATCTTTAAAACTTTGCTATGGTCAAAGAAATAGATTTGCATATAAAGTGAATGTTGTATGTGTTAATTGTGACCAAACCTAGAGTGAAACATGTTCATAACAATTAATTGATGCTATATTACATCAAATATCAAATGTTAGCAAGCATCAATTTTTTAATGTTCCATTTGATGTAAATATGAGATTAGTGCAAGGTATGTTAAGTTTGTGACTTGGCTACTCATCGTTGGAAAAATTCTGCATGCATATGAATTGAAATATAATGTTTAGTAAAACTTTTAAAAGACATTATGAGCCAAAAGTTCAGATTGGACATCTTGTTGGGTCAAATCAGCCGTTGCTTTATATTCGTAAAGATGTCATTGAGGCGTAGGGCTCAAGGAATGATAAAGATATAGTCGGTATTGGAATGTCATATGATGGAAGCTGGTTGACAAGAGAACATACGTCAACGTCAAATATCGGAATAGGATATGTTATCGACTTGCTGACTGGCTTTGTGATAGACTACGAAGTAATGTCAAAGCGGCGTGGAGAATGTGAACAGACTAAATTTGAGCTTGGAGAAGAAAGTGCTGAATTTCGTATTTGGTACAAAGGACAACAAAATGTTTGTAGTACAACACATGTCGGATCATCTAGTGCAATGGAAGTAAATGCAGCTTTGAAATTATGGGAAAGATCTGAGAGTATTAGTTTCCGGGACACAATCTTGCTCTTTGACTCTTGGTGTTTTTACCAGTTATCATTAGCACGTGGAAAAAAATCAGGTATTCACAAAGATTGGGTAAAAATAACAATCAACGAAGAATATTTGCCCAAAATCTTGCCTATTTATCAGCGATTAGCATGAACTGAATTATTAAGCACATGTGTCAGAGGTTTGACACATAATTCTAATGAAGCATTACATTCGATGATATGGGACAAATATTCCAAAGAAAATACAGCTTCTAGGAGTCGTGTTGATTGCCATGTCGAGTGCAATACCTGAATTTATTGTTGGAACATTAAAAGCTCTAAAAACATTTCAGGATGCTAATTGAATTTGTAACAAGTTTGTCATCAGAACATTTAGTGTACTTTATTCATTGTAGGAGAACCTATTTCAGAAAGAAAAGGAAATCTGCAAATTTTAAAGTTGCGCAGAAAAAAATAAAATTTGCTAAATTGCGTCGATTTAAAATTCAGAAAAAGTTAGGTGCTATGTACAAACCTGGTAGTTTTTAACTTTTTTTAAACTTTTATTTATATCATTATTATTTTTTATAAGTGTATTGTGTTTTAAAACTTTTGTGAAATTATTATGTTAACTTTAAGCTGAATTATCTGTCATCGTAAAAAATGCTATATCGATATTTTGCAAAAACATATTTTGAATAAATAAAAATATTTGCCATAATATTTAATTAAAGTAGTGTTTTCATATATTATATAAGTAGTTAAATAATATATTAAAAATTTAGATCTTTGCAAGTATTATTAGTTTTTGTTTTATGCCTTTAAAAACTTTAAATGCATTTTTCTCAGACTTTTATTTTTGAAGATGTAAGTGTTTTGTAATCCCTAAGGCTTTTTTTCTGTTCAAGATAGAGTCTTGAAATTTTTTATACATACTGAGATATATGTGTTCTATAAAAGTTAGTATGGATTTAGGTCTGGGATCCCTAGTTAGTTTTTTAAAAAATGTTAAAGTTAATATTTTAAAAATTTTCCTGTTTTTTCCAGGTTTAGCTAGAAAAATAATTATTAAAAATCAACAAGGGAACAGATTTTCAAATCCATACTAACTTTTGTTTGCAATAATGTATGAAATATAAATCACTCAAAATAGTTAAAAAATTTCAAAAATTGTGTATTTTATAAGGATTTAAAAAAACTTCAAAATTTTTAAATTTTTTTAAATTTTAAAATAAGGACTAGTTAAATTGACTTTTTATTTTCAGAATCAGTTTAATAATATATTATGAAAACAATACATAAGTTACTTTTAATATTACTGTCTCCAAAAAAATTTTTTGAAAAAGAGTACCGTGTAGCCTTAACTAACCATAATTTATGGAGTGAGTTCATACATGAAGAAGTAGGATTTTCCGCTCGAACCTTCAACCTTAGAGATATTACCCTCTCGAACCGAGTGAATTAGTAAGATTAAACTCAGATCATTGTTCCAAATTATAATTCAAGCGCGTTGAGGATTAGTAAACTGAGAGAGTAAATGCTACATATTCATGGGTAGATTATGAATAAAAGGACTGAATAAATATTTGACAATTCCATCTATTGAGTTTGATATTCAGTGAATTTCTATTGCTTACAGATTTCAATTTGCGTTAAGAATTTTCATAATCAAGAAAAATATTTTCTTACAGTCTTTGCTTAAATTCTCTTTTTAATATACAATACACAAATGACTTAATGACTTTGAACTTATGTATAAAATTTCTTTACAAATAGAATAATACTGGAATCAAACAAAGCAAAATAAACCAAAAATGCACAGCTAAAAATTAAATTTTCAAAAACTAATTGTATTCCTGGAATTATAAAAAATGTAGCATCATACAATATGTTCATGTTCCGATTGACAGAAGAATTGTCAGTTTTTCGCTTAGATAATAACTTAATCTGTTCTATTTCAATCTCTATTTTATTTCCAAAATGATACTAAATGTTAGTATTTATAAATATTATGCTGCCATGTTTCGAAATTATTAAACTTCATATAAAATATATTAACATCATTCATCCTTATTATCGGTACTTACGAAAAATTAATGTCTCACAAAAAGTGGATATTATTTTTAAATCCAACGTGCTTCATTTTAATAATAATTAATAGTAAAAATTTCTCAAAGAGAGGTTATTAGTAAATGATGTAGATAATATGCAAAATACAATTACTAGAAATTCTACAAGCCCCAGATTTATATAACTTCTAAAACAATGAGATACCATTTCGTCTTTCAGTTCTAACACATAATTCGTTACACAGACCATAAAAATAATATTTACATAATTAAAAATTCAAATATTCAACGGATTTGTTATTTGCTTCGGTATTCCAAAAATTCGACATACCCCGAATCCATATTTAGAAAAAAGCGAAACCATTAATTCTTTTAGTTTTCAAACAAAAATTATCCCAAAGACAATAAAAAGAATGCGTGCATAGTTAAAAATTCAAATATTCAACGGTATTGTTATTTTGTTATTTGTTTCGGAATTCCAAAAATTGGATGTCACTAATTATGACAACAAATGAAACTATCTTTAAAATGGCAAAAACATAATACAATTTTCCCGAATGCATTTAAATATTTAACTCATAAGTATACACTTCAGTGTATTATGCTTGTAAGGAACATTACAAAAAAAGTGCTTCTCCAACTGAAGCAGAGAATGGAAAAAATGCAAAATCCACTTGGCGCATAATAAATGGCATTTTCCAATGATACGGAATGATGTATTTCTTCTTAATAGTACTAATACCAAATGACGTGACTAATTGATGTTCACGGAGAAACTTCATTTACATGCAGCATTTTTTACACCGTATAATCTACCTCCCTCCCATTAATCAAGCGTCATGAACAATGGTTTCCGCTTGACTACAGGAGAAAAAAACACTAATAACAATAACGATATCGGTCGGGGGAAAAAAATAAACGTTCGGAACTTATTTGTTACAAATAGTTTAGAACGCTAATTAATTTTCGAGCTATTTCCGATTAAAAAACAGAAACTCGGCTTTTGAAAAATGAGAAGCGGAATTTTAATTTCGCGGTTATTGCACATATTTGGAGCGGAATACATTTATTTATAGATTTTTTTTTCCAGTTGTGTTTCCGCTCAAGATAAAAATAGCCGTAAATCATCGTACACTTTCAGTACGAATCAGTTATTTTAAAATTTGCATTTTTTTTTTTTTTTTTTTTTTTTTTTTTGGCAAAAAAATATGAAAAAGATGGGTAATTTTTTTTTTTTTAAATGATCACATATAAAAATTTTGCGAGAGATATTTCACTATTACATTCATTGTTTAAAGAAATTATGGAAAGTACCGAAATAAATTCTACATTTAAAAAAAAAAAAAAGCTGTGTTGAAAAACCGTCACCTCCAGTTATGTAAAAAACATTGATTTTCATACTAAAGATTTATAGGAGAATTTTTTACAAATCATAATAGAGGAAGAGAAAAAGCTTATAATAATATAGTACAGAATATAATAGATAAATAATTAGAAAGAACTCTTGCTTTAAGGAATGTATCTAAGTTTATATGAATGCATTAGGATATTAAACTATTTTCTATACTAAAAAAAGGATGAATATAATGAAATTCGCATTAAATGTAAAGAAAAATTAAATATTATATAATAGGCAGAATAATATGAACTGATGATATCAAAATTATAAATAGGGGTATTAAAATAATAAGATCTTCTATAGGTTAAAGCATTAAAACCAAGATACACAACAGAACCTATATGAATACAATAACAGGTATGAAATTCTAATAGCATTTAGCTAAATAACATTTAAAATAAAACTAAATCAAATAATTCTGAAACAAACACTGATTTTGAATCAAAATGAAAATTTTTAACACTTATTTTAATTTAATTGCCTAAAAAATGAGTATTTTATTCGAGTTTGATTAACATTTAAAACAACTTTGCAAAATTCAGAACAGGAATTAAATAAAAATGAAGGAAATTCCATTACAATCGAAAATATTCCGAAAGAGACAAGCTATATCTTTTGCCCAAAAATCCCCATAGAAATTCGGGTTACAATAATCATTAAAACAATAAAGGATCTGGAACTGTCAATAGACAAATTACACAGGTATTCAAGAGGATTTCGTATTTTTATTCAATGCTCCATTATCATATGTTCTCCCATTTTCTTTGCTTGTAAAGGCGGAAGAGGTTAACGTCAGTCCTAAGCTATGATTACCCATACATTGTGGGCTAATTGAATACGAAAGACTGCATTGGACATGTAAATTATAAATCATCTTCTGGGGGAAGTATGAAATATGCAGCTTTTAATTAATACGAATGAATTTACTCGCACGGACTCTTTGATCTTATAAATGCTTTCAATAAAGGGATTACCGTCGGATGGAATTCGGTTCTAAGCATGAATAATGAATAGTTTTAATTTTAAATTTATCTAAATATATGTATTCGATGGATGCAGAATTGAAAAATCAAATGGATTTCGTACAAGTTTATAAATCAAAACGTTTGTTAAAACTGCAATCAGTAAATTTTCGCAGACACCAAGTTAGTTTAGAACGATAATATTTTATTATAATATTACATTGAAGAGATTTACTCGAACGAAGCATAATTATTTCATTTTAACAAATATTTTCTAAAAACATAATTGCGGTGTTCAGTTTAACTTAATATTCGGCAAATTATGTTTATGCATATTGGATACTCCGAGATATAGATAAATTCGGTTATTAAAGGTTGAACGTCATTTTGTTTTGTATTCATACAATAAACTGTACTTGATTTCTTTCTAAATATATACTCGTATACTATTTAATACATTTTTGATGGTACGAATGAAAAAGATATATATATATATATACATATATATATATACTAGCTGATACCCGCCCGCTTCGCTGGGCAGACGATAATATTATATTTTGGAACCTATACGTAAAATATCAAGAAATTTTTCAATTTAATTATAATCTGAATTTAAAAATTTTAGAAATTGATTGTCTGTAATAATGGTTATCCACGACTTTCAAACATATGAGAAAAGTATTTAAGTGTTAATAGTTCATCAATGAAAATGTAATTTAGTCCGTAAATCTGTCGTTGAACAGAATTCCGCATCACCGATGAGATACTGTGTAGTGCGATGTGTTCCCATTATTCTACATGGCGGGTCTCCAGTAGGCCAAAACCATGTAAAAATTGCCAACATAAAAATAAAAATACATTTTTTTATTTTTTAAACCTGTTGAAACAATTTTTTTTGTGTATTACATTTCTATTGTCTTTATTTTAAATGCATGGCAATTTTTGAGAGTGACAACTACATTTTTATTTTTTATTATATCAATTTATTTAACTTAATTATTACATTCATTATTATTTTATCTTATTGTAATTTTAGAAATAGTTAAATATTAGAAAAATATGAAGTAATATGCCTACATTTCCAAAACATCTCTGTAGACAACATTCTTCGTTCGTTTTTCTGGTTGACGGTTGATTAGATTTTCACGTGAACTAACTCTTGAACATGACTTGTAAAACTGACTATGTGAATAACAGACACTTTGTAAATCTACACCAGCTAATTTTAAACTCTGCCCTTGTGCTTTATTGATAGTCATCGCAAAGCAAAGTCTAACTGGAAACTGCAAACGCTTAAATTCAAAATGATAATCTGATGGAATTAATGGTATTCTTGGAATGAATATATTTTCACCCTCATACTTTCCTGTAAAAATAGTCGCTTCTATAACGTTTTTTTTTTAGAGTTTTCACTTTGAGTCTGGTGCTGTTACATAATTTAGGAGGATTTAAATTACTCAACAACATTATTGACGTACCAATCTTTAGGTAGCCTAGTGGGAAAGGTTTCGGATTCGTGGCCGGCGGTTTTCGTTCAGTCGCGGGTTCGATCCTTGGCCGCCAAAGACCCGCCGTGAAGCCGAGGCTGATGCACGTTAAATCTGTCGGGACCCAAAGTCCTCCCGTGGTGTGGTGTGGATATTAGGAGAGGGGGGTGCCAGCACAGTTGTCGTCCTCGTCACTTGACCGTGGTTCAAAATAATTATAGAAAGAAAATGTTCTGAAAGGTGATCCTTATGGTTAAGAAGACTATTCAAAGGTTCAGGATAGGATCTAATAGCAGGAATTTGGACTTGATCACCGCTGCAGCACATTCCTGGAGGTTCTTCTATCAATTTTAAAGCATGGCACCTCAAACAGGACAAACTTTTTCCGATACTGGCAATTTTATCATTTGAATAGTCAATATCTGTTATATATATTTAAAACCAAAGCTTTAGAAGTCCAAGGCACTAATTTAACTTTTGATCTTTTTTCATTGCATTTAATTACAGCTGCCTGATTCACAGGGGGGTTATTAGAAAAGTATTTTCGTACTGCTGCTCTATGTACTTCAGGATGGCTTTTAGTATATTTTGAAGCAGCTTCTCTATGTATTTCAAGATGACTTTGAGTATACTTTCAGCAGCGTGTCTTACTTGTTCATATCTAATTGAATTTGTGAATATTTTCCTCTTTTTTTTTACCTTTATTTAATTGAAGATATATTATATCATTAATAATCGATTTATTTGAACTTGATAAATTAGTGTTAGATATTGATTGAGTCTTTGAAAGTAGCATAGATACATTTTCTTGAGGCTGAAACACTAAAGATGACACATTTTCTTCATTTTGTTTCTCATTATCATCACCAAGATTAACTTTACTTCTATTTGTTAATCCAACTATTTCAATATAAACATCAAAATGTCCATGATTATAGTTTCCCGTAAAACGTAATCTTCTTTTTTCTCTGAATTGTTTCACCAACAGAAGCTATAAGGCAGACGCCTTGATACACTTCGAACTGATAGGGAAATAGCTCTGCCACCGCCATAATTTCGCAAATAGATCCATACGTGTTTAGTTTACATCTTTCGGTAAAATATAAATCGTTAGTATTATAAGGAGCACCAGATAGCATTTGAGTGTAGCATTTAAACCGATACCAGTTGTTAAACATGTGAGAAACGATAATATTTCTCATTTTATACGCCATCGATATGTCACCGAACACCAGCAAAGACAGAGACGAAAATAAACATGCACCGTCGCCAAGAATTTTAAAAACTTTGAAAGGAGTAGGTATTCCATCTATCCAAATATATTCAACATCCATTATTAAAAACTATAACTGAAAAGTAAATATGAAAAATCAATTTGTATTAACCTACAATGAAATACATTTCAAGTTAAAAAATATAATTAATTTTTTAAAATCAAATTATTTAAAAATTCAACAAAAAATACTTACAAAAAGATAAAGTATAATAAAAAAATTTTAGCAAAAAGTCACCCGTATTGCGTTATCCTTTTTACAAAGGGTTTTACAAAGGGATAACTCTTACGCTAGCAGCATATCTAAAACTGCATTTGAATAGACAGAATTGCTCTTAAAAAATCATATCATTAAAAATAATTCTGTATTCTGAAAACAGTAAAATATCCAGCCATTTTAAAAAAAAACAAAAACGTATATTTCCTAGAAACCAAAAACTAAAAATTGCCAAAATACAAAAACAAAACTTTTGCATAATGTTTACATTAGGTTACAGTTAATGCGTACATCAAAATAAATATTTTGGCAGCTACTTATTTTTTTTTTTATCAATGACATGAATAACATACCATTATTATTCATTTGCTAAAAGCCAACTTCAATATCTTCGTAAGATTGCTTTTAGATTTACAAATGTAATTTATCAATCATTATTAATAATAAAATACTTTTCTCATGAATTTAAAACTTATGTCTAGGTTCCACAACAATAAAAAATTATTGCTGAGCAAAGCGGGCGGAAGTTAGCTGGGGTTACCATAGTATAGCTTTTTAAAATTCACAATGCAAGGTCATTGAAATGCTTTGACTTGGCGGTGGAAGATATTGTGGTGGCGGTGGATTTGGTGATAAATCCATCCTCCATCAGCGCATCAATATTAAATTATTTGGTATTTTCCATTTCGCACGCGCAAATCTCGCCAATTAAACTTAATTGGTAGCAATACACAGTATACATATAAAAAAATATATATTCCGTTTGGCGTCGGCCATGTCATTTTTAGCGATAAAGTCGCCAAAAATGACATAAGCAATGGATAAAAAAAGATTAACGGATGAAAATTACATTTTGGATTAGAATTCCGTAAAATCCGTTCTTAGTGAGCGTCTACATCGCAAAATGAGTAACTGTACCAAATTTCAAGTCAATCGGTTGTATAGTTTTAGAGATATCGTGATGAGTCAGTCAGTGGTATTTCGCTTATATATATATATATATATATATATATATATATATATATATATATATATATATATATATATATATATTGTAAATTAAAACATGTTAATATTTTCTTCACAAATCTGTTCTGTAAAATAAACGTAAAATATATTATGTTTTCACAAAGTTATTCAGTTTTAGCATTTTAACATTTCAAATTTTTACAACACATGAAAATATTAAAGTATTTTGTTGATTAAAATTCACAGTTTCCAAGTAAGAATAGTGAAACAATGAAAATGTTTGCGAATTTAAAACTCAATGTGTAAGGGATGGTGGAAAAACCTTTGATGAGATTTCTTTAATTTTTCCAATGTTATAACAAAATATACATCTCACATCTAGAGAAAATTAAATAGATAGAATTAACTAGCAACATTATTTGGGAAAATTTGTTACAATTTTTCTCCCACAATCATGAGTGAAAAATGCGTGAAGAGAGAATACAGAAGAATATTTTTAGCAATGAAAGAGAAATTTAATTAATGCTCAAAGTAATTCGGAGGCTTATTCCAAAAAAAATAAAACATAAGATGAAGATAAGCGATTCTGCCGAATTTGAAAATAGGTCACGAAATTATCGTAAGTTACCAGAAAGAAAACACTCTCATATCCTAAAGGTGAACAATTTTTATATATGTATATATATACAATATAAAATCGTAAACGAATCTTAAAAATCCGCCAAATTTGGCATGCACTCTATATTTTATTGTAGCCGCTTTTAAGATGTAATCAAACAAAGACGTTTTGGGGAAACTTCTTTTCGATCATTCAAAAAGTACATTATATACTTCTCGGAAATATTAATACATTTTCTTTGGGTAAAACACATAAGTATTTTGAGAAGAAAGATACATTGATTTTTTTTTATTAATATCAGGAGTCAATCAGCTATTATTCGCGGTAAAATCCCACATTACGTACCTCTTGGAGTTCAAATGCCCCCCAATTTGAATTAAGTATTCAATAATGCTTAATTTAATTTTCGTCCATTATTGAAAACATGCCGTTTTTTGCACATTTTTTTACAAATTTGAATTAAGTATTCAATTATGACAACACTTAATCATTACATTTATCATACTCTTTCTTTGATATACTTTCACTTAGACATGTTTTCGAAATTTTACGAGAATAATTTCTAAAAATAAATCTTCGGTAAACATTCTGAAGCAACCAAATTACTTCCTAATTTAAAACACGATTTTTTTTTTAAAAAAAAGACAATATTAAGTTTGTAAAATAACACGTAACTGCACTTTCAATTTTTTTTTTAAAAAAAAATACGCTTCTCAAGCATTTAAATAGTTCTGAGCTCGTCACTAAGAAGCTTTATTATTTAAAATTTAATTGAAATTATTTTCCTTCAAACAATATTATTAATTCATATTTTACCGGTCACATAATAAGTGACCATTTATCACACTTTTTGGGGTAGCTTGTCCCGTTGTCCCAAAGCACAACTTTGAGACATCAGAATGTTCCGTTTTCAGAAAGAGTGCAACCAGCGGTAACAAAATGTAAAACGCGCGCTGATGCACTCGTAGAAAGGGTATTTTTTCTTAGGAATAAGTTGTGGACGAGCAAAAAACACAACTGCAAGTCACAATTCTTTACAATATGTTAATCATCAAAATGTAAAGAAAACTATGACAGGAATTTCATTCTTATTTGGAATCAACATCACATTTATTTTTTAGAAAAAATGTAAGCTTACATAAATTATTTAAGACCTCAAGCAGATACGATACGCCCGTTGGCGATGACGATTTCCACGCTAAATTTTGTGAAATGTCGATTCCGATGTTGGGCCCAAATTCTGCATGAATTAAGTTGATGAAAAAAAAAAAAAAAAAAACTAGACGTCCGGACGTATATTCCATCTTGGCCATTATTTATTTTCAAGCGATCATTCCAGTTCTTTTAAATAACATATAAAAAACTATGAAGAGATATGAGTTTTCTTGAATACACATACTGTCATCTAAAAATCAGATGCTACGTTATGAGTGGGGGGCGGAAGGTCACGCCAGTCATACATCATTTAAGTTCAGTTTATTAACTGCTTTGATACAGTACATTCGAATACGTCCAGTACATTCCATCTGGTGATGTCATCCTTCAATTTAGAGCGGAAGCCCTTATGAGCTATTTCTGAATATTCATGCATTCGTAATAATCAAAATCCCCATTCCTTCCCTTTGAATATATACATAATTTGAATCAGTCAACTAATGACTTATGACTTGTTGAAGAGGGAAAGCTCAAAGACTAAGATAAATGGTCCATAATGTAATCCATCATCTTTATCAATCACCGAAACAGTTACTGAAGTAAATTTCAACGAACGCTTTACCAGAATTTAATCTAGGATATCAAGCAATCATAACTCAACAGTTCTATCAAAGAAAGGAAGAGAATTTGCATTTTTTTTGAAACTATTGCAATGCTTGAAATATTTTTAACATTTATGGCACAGGTGGAAAAATGGCAAAGATGTAAAAAGACTGAGAGAAAGTTACCAGGCTCTTACACTCTTCTACGAGTGGAAAATAAGAAGCATTAATCAAAATTTATAGAAAAATGATTAATTGATTTTTAAAATGAAAATGTTTAGGTGTGTTATATCTCTCGACTTTGAAAGAATGCTTATGACTGAAACTTATGACTGAATGAATAAATAAAAACTGTGTCTTGATGAAAGTGAAAAAAATACATGTATATTAATTTCAATTATTATTCAATTTTTTTTTAAAAAAAATAGAACAGCTGAACGAAAATTCACAAATAATGTAATTATAGAAAAAGATTAAATAATTAATAGTGTCCAAAAAAATTAGTACAGTAATCCATAAAATATAATCACATTAAACTTTCTAAAATTCATAAAATCCTGAAATGCATTTAAAAAAGATAAAGACTGGAACTCAAGTCTCAACAGGTACAACCCCGGCCATGATCTCGTGACCATGACGACTTGACTACTACGGCCGCAAATTACTTTCAAGAAGACTGTGTTTAGAACTATAACAGAAAATGCAGTTCACTTTACATATTTGCATAAACAACTTCAGAAATGAACATGAGCTCGTAGGAAAAAGTAGAATCGATACAAGAAATTGAAGTCATATTTACAAAATGAAGGAACCAATAAAACAAAAGAAAAGCCTCATGATCAAGTACTGATGATTTAATTTTAAACTGCTACGTTAAGCGCTATGTTACGTGGAGAGTTTGGACTTCCTTGTTTTCTCTGCAGAACAATTATTACGGAGGGAAAGATAGTTCAACAACGAAGATGAGAATAAGCAAGAAATTAATTTTGAGCAGGTAGTGAGTGAGTCATGGTGGAGTTTAATGGCGCAAGAGTCAGATGCGGCAATGTTGCGCCAAACAAAGTATAACTGTTATCTAGACGTTTGAATGATAGAGTGATAGTACTTTAAATGGCTGAAAGCCAGATGTGGCCACGCGCCAAATAAGGTAAGTGAGTGAATGTAAAGCTAATAAAGTGTAAAGATGTGATCTTGATGTGTCAAAAAAAATTTAAAAAAGAAAAATTGGTTGAAGAGCAGAAGGTAATCGAAAATATAGAAGGATTACTAAGGTATTCCGGGGAGCGGCAGAAATGTTTACCAAAGACAGTAACCCCCAAGGGAAAGAAAAAATTACTAGGATGCCACGAGGTCATGATGCCCGTACCTACCTAAAGAAGGTTTGAACAGGTAGGGATAAACTTGGGGATAAAATTAGATGGTTGTAGATGGTTCTAGAAGTAAAAGCCAGAAACACATTGTTTGAAGGGTTTATATGTATGAGTCTACTGAGAGTGTATGCAGAATATATAATTTGTACTACAGTAGATTTATGTGTTTTTGTGATTATTTACGGCTAAAAAGAAGTTATAGAACCACAAGAGTCTCAAAATAAAAATTCAGATTTATACTCCAACAGGTGTTGATTAACTGCCTGGGCCTTTCCTGGACCGTAAAAGTTGGTTGATTAATCACGCAACAAAAGCTAAAATATGAGCAAGAATCAGGGATTGTTAACATTCCTCCATAAATATTTTTTCTTTATTGACATGTATAATAAACACGATCATTCATAAAAAAAAAAAAAAAAAAAAAAAAAAAAAGCACCAATGTTCCGAACTTTAAATAAGAAATCTGCAGCTTCAACCAGTAATTTTGAATGTCTGAAAGTAGTATTGATTCCATGCAGTTATTTTTTACTTTCTCAAATCCAGGTGGATTTATCGAAATGCACTAAAATGCAATCTAAAGAAATAAAAACCGAGGAAGGCGTCTGTATATTTACTTTTTTCCCTTCAACTTCCGAAAGTATTTTATTATTATTTCAGGGATTCGTCTGTAAGTTTTTATTTCTTTAAAAAATAGTTAAAAATACTTTTATAAAGAAAAGAGATAAAATGCAATCAGATAAAAAAAAATCTTCGTCGTATTTTTCTTTTGTGTACCTTTCGTTGCATTCATAGAAATATAATACTCCTTGAATAATAAAGTAATTAGAAATTCCATAGTATTCATATTACATTCCTGTATTCAATAATTTTAACAAGTCTATAAATATATTCACGATTAGCAATTTTTATGATTCTATTACTATAAAGCAGATCAATAATTTTACATATTCTATAAAATATTTTAAAATTAACATAGATTTTAAATAAAGAAATTAATATAACTATTTCTAAGGACAGATGCATAATTTAAAAAGCTCTAAATACATAATTTTATATTAAAAATAATGCTAGGAACATGCAATAACGCTCTCCAGAAATGATGCTCTTATTTCTGGTAGAAGTTTTTTGTTAAGACACAGGGGAAAGATTAAGCAATGACGCCACGACGGCGACAAATGAAAATTCTTGGAAATGCTCGAATTTTCTCGGTATCTCTGCTGGGAGAGATGTTCCAGAAATTTTCCTGTGACGTCACACATGGCTGAGATGACGTCACACATATGCTGAGATGAGTGAATCTGCCTTAGGAGTATGCTTTTAACTGACATTGGAGTCTTGTCTGCAGTGCTAGTAAGCTGGTGAGCTGAACGTTATTGAAAGTGATATTACTGTTGTTACTAGTGATTTGTTATTTGCTTGAGTTGCTCATTTGTACAAGTGTTCTTTTGTTCCTGTTGTCTCGCTAATCTGTAAAACTTTTGCAACCCGAGCTTCGTATTTTCTAAGAGTACTTGTGAATAAAGCGTCGTTTTCCATTATTCTCCTTGTTGCACTGTTTTCACCGTACACTCATAGCACGATTTTTTGTAACAATGAAGACAAATTGTTTACTTCAGACACAGCGCATTCTCTTAAGAGTATAAGGATATGAGGGGGAATTGTGGAATGCTATATCTAAGACTCTTTATTTTTGTAATATATATTTTTTCAAATTATTAATGGAGCTTAAATAATTTTGTGTGCCAAACAATAATATATTTTCATTTTATAGAAATACAGAAGTAATTTTTTTAGTCAAAATGCTGTTATTTTCTTCTTAGTTAAATATGGACATGATTTTTTGGATATATTTACATTTAGATATCATTTTAAAGGGACTTAGTACCTTTCCACCTTCAAAAATTCGATTTTTCAAATTTGATTTTAAAAAATAGTACTGAATGTTAAGAGCATTTTAAAACAAACCGCGTCACAATCCGACAATTATTACGCCCTGTGCAACAAAAAATGTAAATGTCTAATGTGGCTTGTTCTATGTAATGCAATGTAAACAAACCTCTTTTTCTCAGTTTGCTATTTTCACACTTTCCCACAGGATTAAAAAAAATCTTTTGCATGCAGAGCTTTCAAATTTTACATGAGTGTTGTACTTGTAAATCTTTATTCTATGAACCTCAATTTTGTTAATAGAATGATTAGATTTTATTTTATAACATGATACATGAAAAAAAAAGTTACTGAATACAAACTTGATAACTTTTTTTAATTTTTCTATTTTTTTAATGTAAGATAAATTTAAAATTTGAGGTTTACAGAATAAGGTCATTATTTAGCTTTAATTTGGTATAAGAATTATGGTTTTACTGTACATCTTTCAAAAGTTATCTTGTGGGTAACGTAAGGTAAGCTAATTTATTTTTCAAATTTTTGTACTCATATTTCATGTTGTATAAGAAAGTGTATTAATTTAATAGCAAAACTTGACCCAATATTTTAAACTCTGCACTTTATTACACAAACTGGCAAAGTTTCATACTGAAAGGAGCAAAAATTGTTGTTTTATGAAGAATCGAAAAAAGTTTGTCAAAATGTTCTACTTTTGATTTCGTAAGGTACTAAGTCCCCTTAAAGAAAACTATTACGTAATATGGCTCCAAATTTTTTTGTGACTCCATAATGGATACTTATGCATAAAGAACCTAAACAAACTTTTTCCTCTAAGTTACACATTAGTTTTAAGAAACAATTTTTGTATGAAAAAGAGAAAAAATTTTTAATTTTCGAAATTACAAAGTTCTGTAATTTTTCAAAGTAAATATATAGTAAGATCATTAAAAAAGTTGGTTCACTATATTTTGTGTATTGTTTTCTATATGAGAAGTAAAATATTTTGTATATTTTTGGAATATTATTCTAAAAAATGGTACCTAAATCCCAATATATTTGAAAATTCATGTCCATATTCAACTCAAAAGGAAAAAATACTTTTATAATAAAATAAAATATCTAAGCTCTAATATATATAATAAAATAAATACAAATTCTGAGCTCTACGAATACTTTTTAAAAACATAAATATCACAAAAAAGTTTTAAATTCGGTATTTGATTTTTCTCCGCATGTTCTGGCACCCTTAATAATAAATAATATATCACAAAATTCTATGTTTTGGTAAATGGAGAATCACTACATAATTTATAACCGATCCTGGATTTAAAATTTGACATTTAAATATCGAAGCAATGAATATGTGTGAAAATCCTCTGTATTACTCACTTTTACGACAAGTATAGTATTCTAATAAAAAATAAATAGACATTGACATGATATAAGAGAGAAAGCATTCAATGCATTTAAAGCATCCAACGCATTCAGATTCCATTGTTTGAAATATTTCGCATCACATGCAAACACATAAAAAAATAGCAAACTTAAAAACACAAATATATACATATCTACTTTTAAAATCCTTTCCAAACGTCGTTTGACAGTGAATTGTCACATGAAAAAAAAAAAGTGCTGAATACATATTCCATCTGAAGCTTCTCAGGTCACCTAGGCAATTTTGAATTGAGAAGAAAATACGAATGCATAAAATATGCATTCAACCAAATAATTCCAAAAGCCATTTCATCTCGATTCTCCCTTCTTCTTTCATATCAAAATCAACACAGAAGAAAAATAGCTATTTCGATGAATCTCAAACGACAAAAGATGTATTTCACATCACAAGAGGGTAAAAATGAATCCCTTCTCTCTGTTTATTTTGCTTTCCACTCTTCTGTTTATTCTCTGCATACCAAATAAACTAAAGGTGATGTGGAAAACGTCCAAACTTAAAAGCAGCCTTTTTCCCTCTATTCAAAACAATGTGAAAGAATATCAAAAACCCTATTTTCAACATCAGTAAATCCGTATTGCCTTTAGTAATCCCAATGTAGCCAAAAGACGTCGCCATGGCAACCCGTAGTGGCGACATCTGGCGGAGAATCCAAGACTATGGGAAGGGATAGCTCTTGGGAAGAGGAAGGATGCAGCTTATTCGACGATAAGGGCAAAACAGAACCAGTTGCGTTTGCGAAGATTTGGAAAACCGAAAATGAGCAAGTTTCTAGTTCTGTTTGTGGTCGTCACTGTCTTCTCGGCGGCGGCTTCAGTGAAGGAGGTATGTTGTTTATTTTTCGATACACTTATAGTTAATGCATGTGTTTCATAATCATAAATTGGAATGTTTTGATGATTTTGTATTATTACTTGCGTGGTTTTTTAAAGTAATATATGTATTAACCACAAAAATGTTTTTAATATTTTAAGAACAACAATTAAGTTAAAAAATTATTACATGCCTAAAAATAATATTTACCTATCATGCATCGAGAAAAAATATGATGCAAAGCATTTTATTACTTTCCGCCGGTTTATATCATACATGGTTTTCTTTATAAAGCTCTAATTAATAAACATAGTAATTACTGATTTTGTACAATTATTATATTTCTATCATTAATTGTCATTTTTTAAAAATTATTAAATTTAAATTTATAGATATTTATTTCTGTGTTATGCAACGAAATATTTTGCTAATGAAGACAAATTATTGCTTGGGAGGTCAAAAAAATCGCAATAATTATGAGCGTCGAAATTTCACAAAATTAAAAAAAAAAATGAGTACCCAACTGCATTACGAGATTTTTTTTCAATATCAAAAAAGAGATTAATAAATGTAAAACATTTTATTCTCTTCTAGCTGTATAAATTGAACATTTTATTAAAATAATTCACTACTTATCCTTCTCATTATAATTTTCGTTTGAGTATAATTACCAATCATACTTATCATGGTCATTTAGGCTTGAAGAATACTGCTATCTGTATTTTATTTCCACAAAATATATTTTAAAATCTTATTAGACTATATAACAATATTTATTGTTATTACTGTTATTATTAAAATGACATTTTTTTTTTTTAATTTAGAAGTTTATACTTTCCTATATAAAAAATATACATTTCTTTATGAAATTCATGTTGCAATTAAATTTTTGATTTCGAAGTGAAAAATGTGACTTAAGTGTATCAAACTACTCAATCTCTGATATGATTAATTTGTTTCTATTTTTCTTATTGGTAAGTTTAGAAGACAGCGTAAAGTATAATAATAAATGCGTATTATATAAATTTAAATTCATGTCTAGCAAAGTAAATTACTCCTTTTTTCCCTAAGGAAAAAGTTAAATATATATATATATATATATATATATATATATATATATATATATATATAATGCCTTCCGAGTGAAATGTATTACTTCCGTGTATTGGTTTCTTGTATTAAGAGATGATTTACAAATAAAATCAAGAGTTTTTATATATATATATTTGAAATATCTCATCGATGCCTCGGTGTTCATTTCTGAAAGTTGCAGTCCTTTTGTAAATTAAATCTTGATTTCAATTGTAAACCTTCTCTTAATACAAGCAACCGATACACGGAAGCAATACTTTTCACAGGAAAGACAAAGTAAAAATAAATGTTATTAATCTGGAATCCTCAAACGCGCATTTGGAAAAACAGGAGAAGTCAATAAGTGAATGGTCAGCAAAATATGAGTTTGGCAATGCCAACGGCGTAAAATTACGAAGAATCTAATTTATGTTTAAATTTTACCCTCTCATTCTTATTAGTGAATTTACAAAATCATTAATTAAAAGAATATTTTCCAAAATAAAGTTCATTTGAAATTAAAATTAGAAGGGATCAGAACGAAAACGTCCGGGAAGCCAAGGGTAAAGGATCATCGACAAAGAATTAAAAGATTTTTTTCCATTTCTTCGACAAGCCGAATCGCGATTGGGTACTCCAAACGAAACGCCGATATACCATTGGCTGGTGGAAGGAGATGAGATTCGATTGTGGCGGAATTTCAGTGATCGCATAGAAAAGGCGCTCTCAATGCGACGAGTTTTTGTAATCAACTATTTGAATGTTTCTTGAATTCTCTACACCAGAGAATTTACTACTTCTAAATAGTTGGTAACCGACAAAATTGGTTGGTGCGAATTCGGAAATAAAATCAAAAAGGCGATAACGCGGATGCGTATTCGTCGCATGCATGCATACCTCGTAACAAAAGTTAAGAAAGGTACATATAGAGAAAAATATAATGCAAATCAGCAACACCTATTTCAAATCATCAAAAACAGAGTACAAAAAGTATTCAACAATTATTAATTACATAAATTAATAGGCCATGGTCGCGAATCTGAGGTCAAAGTTTCTTCCGATAAGTCGTAAATTCGAGTTCTGATACCACTAAACACTCGTCGTTTAGGGGTTGATGCACGTTAGATTTGTCGAGGTTCCAAGTTATTATGTAAACGTGATGTAGAAGTTTGGAGATGGAGATACCATCTCGGGTACCGTCTTGTTACCTGACCGTGGTTCAGAATTATTTCGCCAATAGCCTTCATGCTGCTTTTTCGATGTTAATAAACAACAAATCAATATAAATTAATAATTTAAAGCAATGAATACAATTAATTTACAAAAGTTTTGAAGAAAAGCAATTTTTCTGAATAACTTAAAGCAATATACTCCCAAAATCCTGATTTTGTTTTTCAGATAATTTATAATTATGTTTTTATTTATTTATTTTTTTAAATTTCAGTACAGTCACGTTTGACTCATATCCAAATTATTTTTTAAATAAATTATTTTAATATAATTATCTTATAGGCAACTAAAAAAATTTTCTTTCACAATCCATAAATCAAATTTACTCAGTAAATGACGAAAGGGAGATAGAACAGCCAGGTACTAAAATACAAACAATTTAATGATTGAACGTTTTATTTTGATTGATTCGTGATTGCATAAAAATCGTTTTTTAATAACGACTTATACTCAATAATTATTTAGCGTTCAAGGTTACAATTTTCAATATATTCACAATCTTCCACACAGAAACAGATACCAATCTGATTAATGGATATGTATTTTTTATCATTTCTCTTTAAATTATTATTTACTACTATTTACTTACAATGCAAATTGATAACGCAGCAAATATACCGATCAAAGAGCCATATGACGACACGGATTTCATTATAATTCCGCAATGGATCGGGAATTCGAAGCTCGCCTAATTTCAATGACAACGAACCTCCTTTCATGCTAGTAGGAAGGTCAGTCAACATCAAATTTGCATATGGAACTCAGTAAACGCACACGCGATCACCACGAATAGATTCTCCCAAGCCAAACATCCTCTGTGCATATCAAAATCAAAGATTCTAAAAGCATTCCAGTTCTTTTTATCAGAGCCAAAAGACAGGTCATTACTAATCAGAAAAACCAGCAAAATCGACTTTTATATACCTTATAAAAATTTGAATTAGTTCCTAGACAAAATCAGCATAGAATGCTCTCAACAAAACAACTTAAAAGCGATCATTAAATAATTAAAATTTGAGTCTCGTTATTCATGACATTTGTAGCATATTTTACAAAAATATCGAACAACCGAGAGATATTAATTCACTAAAGTTGGGAATAAATATTATCAGACTGTGGAAGTGACAATCTTTAATACCAATACGCATGCCAATTGAACACAGTTAAAACAAGGGTGAGACAGTGAACCTGTACGTGAGGAAGGATATTTATTTGTATCATAACAAATAAGATCAATGAGTTATGTTATTAAAGTAAGCCTTAACAGTTGAAGATGTCTGTCCCTCCCTATTTTGCCTTCTATATACAATGGCATTTAATTTTCAATAACTTTCAAGTTCTTCCTCATCATAACTACTAGTTTCAAAGCAATACATTTCCTATTCATGTATAAAAAAAACTAAAGAATATTTAAGATTAATGTTGAAATGAAAATGAAAAGCTAAAGAACAAAAATGTTTTCTCAGAAAATAGAAGGGCATGAGTGTTTTATCATCTATTGGTGTAGAATTATACTTGCTAGAATTACGATTGGTCGAATTAGCGCATATTTTCTACTTTTATAATTGCGCTAAGATAAATTTTTATCATAACTAGGCGTGAGTTTAAGTTTTCTGAATATATTGCACGTCATATTGTTTCAATAAAAAATGCAAACATAGTTTTTTGATCCTATTAAACTAATATCAACTAAGTCACAAAGAGATATAGAGTAAAATTTTAAAGATATGGAAAGAAATTGATAGACATTTTTTCTAATATCTAATGTTATAAGTAAACTTAATTAAAATATTTGGATTTGTTTTCCATTTTTCATTACATAAAATATAGTAATGAATATGATTTTCGGTCAAAATTCATTAAAAAAATTATTGGTCATGAATGCGAGCGAAATTTTCTACGTAGATATTTTTATATTAAAAAGACGAATCCAAACTTGGAAAAGTTTTTCAAATATTTTAAAATCCGCAAAATTAACTAAATTTGAGAGGTCATAATTGATATATCTGATTATTGTACAGGGATCTTAAAATTTAGAAATGCTATGCAAATGCACAGTTATTTTCTTCAACATTTTAAGCTAAAAATCTATTTAACATGACATTATATGATATGAAATATGGAACATATTTTATATAGAAAAACGAGGACAATGAAATAAAAATTTGATATAAGTATCAAAATGTTTTTCTAACTGCGACGATGTCTCGAGTTCGGATCCTAGTTTTAAGCATCAGTCGAAGACAGTTTTAAAGGACTTGAAAAATATTGAATAAATTTAATCTACTGTAAAAAATTCGATACATCAACAAATAAATTTCTGTTGTTATAAATAGTTCGTCCCTTCAGTTACCTACCGTAAAAATAAATATATAAGGCGCTTATTTCACAGAAATACCTAAAATTCTGTCCAAATAACAAGCATAAGATTCACATTCTAGAAACACAAAAATCTTTTTCTCGAGAACACTAAAACCTTTATCGCCTTCAGTAGATTACGTTGTTCTTTACTTCCATTAGTGAAGCTAAATCCCTCCTTTTTCCTCCACTTATGCATTGTCTACTAAAGGCAGGACAAAAGCCCTTCTTCGACGAAAATAAGATACAGGACAGTTCATCTCTACAAGCTAAGTGGCAGGAAAAAAAGTTTGCCAACCTGTTTTGTAAGCGGGAAGCATTAGAAAAGGATAATCCCGTTGGTAGGGTGGTCTGGACAGAATGTGAACATGCTGACGAGAGGGTGGAAAAAAATATGACTGAAAGGAAAAAGAGGAAAGCATGTATAAAATGAGGCTTAGGAAGAAGTAAAAGAGAAAAATAACGGGCGAGTGCCTGTCCAGGAAAAAAGAAAAGATCGTACATTTCAGAAACATGAGGCAAGATGAAAAAGAATTACTTAATCCTGCACCGAAGCTGCGAAAGAAAGATATATTTATTTTATTTCTTTTTAGATGCATTCGTCTTAATACTAGAAATAAAGCTTCATCCGTAAGTCTCCAGTTGATCAAAAAATATCACTTGGAGATATGTAGTACATAATAGAAATAGTACAGAAAATATTACCTGAAAATAGTGTTTTCAATACATTCTCTATAATACTTTTTTTTCTTGTTTATCTCACTTGGTATTATCTATATAATAGCATCGAATGAAATAAAGCAGGCAGGGAAGGGAAATTGTTGTTTCCTAAGTTATACTTAGGGATTATTCTATATTATCTTGCAAAGTTCTTAGCGACATTTTTATTCTCATCGAATATTAGAAAGTACTAGAGTAATAAAAGTAAAAATACCAAATTTCCAACTACATATCGTCATTACATATGTCTTATCAACATTTAAAAAAAGTAAATCGAATGTAAATGCTTATTTTATTCAAATATCTCTTGGAATTATTCAACAGATTCTTTATATAACTAATATTTTTGGTCCAACAAATCATACCCCAGTAGTGAACGGGTCATTTACTGAATAGTTATTTCTTGAGAGAATATTCCTTCAAAGGAAAAATAATTAGATCTAAGAAGGTCTTATTAAATAATGAAGTTCATTTAAAAGCGAGTCTCCTTTAGAATGTAATGAGATATTCGGTATGTTTAATGAACTGCATTTACAAATAACTTGTGGGTACATAAAAATCTATGATCTCCCTCTTTGAAAACTGGTTTCGAAAACTATTCACAGTCATTACACGTAATTATTTACCAGATTTCACTGGCAATTTTTAGATCCTCGTTCCGAATACATTAATAAATAAGCGATGCTATATATAATTCAATAAAATAAGTGGTGTAGTAATAAGTATCATATATCACTATGCTTCGTCAGTCTCATTGCCACTTTCTAGAGACTAATATATAACGCAAATTAGAATTCTTTAATGAAACTGGGGGGAAATCCAATATTACTCGTAATACAATATTTAAATTTCATTGACGTATAATGAGAAGCATACACCTATACATCATTAATTTTTGTTTAGATCAATCTGTTTTATTTTCTCTTTGTATATAATATACTTTATATTCTTTAAGAATTATACAACATGCTTTATATTCTTTAAGAATTATATAACATGCTTTATATTCT
>BMAW01035815.1:130595-274684 GCA_019974015.1 Nephila pilipes | reverse complement strand
ATGCTTTATATTCTTTAAGAATTATATAACATGCTTTATATTCTTTACATTCGATGAACTTAAAAAAAAATCCATATTCATCGAATGTTACAAAATTTCAAGAATTCATTATTGTATATGAGTATATATTTAAAACAAACCTGGGCTTTTAACTCATACTCAAGATTTCTGAGTCGCGATAAAAAAAATCCAATTTAGATCCGATTTCCTAACTTTGCGTAAAATGAACGATCAGCTACTTTAGACCTTCTCTACTAACAGGCTCTTTTGTTAATAAGTTCCCTACAAATATTTTTTCTTTCCCATGGGATTTACTCTGTTGTAAACAAGGGCGACGCACTCCCGGGAAACCCTATCTACTCTATCTCTATTTTCTACCCTCCTTCTTGTCAACCAACCATTTTTCCGTTTCTTCAACATCTAGATCACTTTTGCACATTGTTTGACGCAAATTAACCATATCTAACTATTCCGCCATTAAACTTCACCGACACTTACACACTTTGTGAATAAGTTCTTCCAATATTTTAAGTATAAATATTCTAACTTTACATAAACATAAGTTACGAGAATTTGAAACAAAGAATTAAAAAATAAAAAGGTCTATTGCATATATATATATATATATATATATATATATATATATCGGCGGAAGCACATCCACCAAGAAAAGCAATTGAGGACGAAGTGACAGAAAATTTTCCCTGTTTGTGAAGTTAAGGATTTTTGAGATCACATGATAATGGATGAAGGGTTCCTTAGGCATTTTATATGGAGACTAACTATCTAGTACGGAATATCCCTATAAGTTCGGAACGTAGGAAATGCCGAACTAAACATTGTTTGGAAATCACGCGATCGCAAAAATGAAAGGAATAAAATGGAATGGTAGAAAATAAAGATGAGCTCCTCACTGTGATAGTTAAAGTATAGGATAAATTAAGAAATTAATTAAATTTTAGGTAAAAATCATTACACACACACACACATATATATATATATATATATATATATATATATAATCACTAAACATCTATATAATACATCTAAAACTGATAGCATATATTATGACAAGCCAGAAAGAAAGCCTTCCTTTCCTTTGAACGGATAGATAATGTATTTTTAATTCCAAACCATATTTCACTCCTCGAAATCAATTCGAAACAATGAGCACAGAGTAACGCTTTTACATCCGAGCCTAGTCAGTTAGAAATGATATATAGATCCTTTTGTAGATAAATGTACAGAGGAGCTATCCGAATAAATCTTGCGGACAAAAGAAGATTCAACTAGAGAGAACATCTGACGCAAGCATTGACGGAAAACTATGCTACATATCAGCAGTCCCTAAATTGATATATATTCGTGATGCATTTCAAAGAGTCATGTATTTCTGTGTGATGATATGAGAGAAAGATGAAACATGATTCTGAAGGCTCTACCGTTGGAAAAGTTTGCAGAATTCACATAATACATTTCATGAAAATTGTTGTGCTTACAAATTTCTGCTGGTGATAATATATTTTTCCTACATTGAATACAAAATAAAACACAATAAAATTACATGTTTGATAAGTAAAACAAATCAAGCATATAAATATTTAAAAATATATAATCATGATTTTCATTTGAAAACGATACTACATTTAACGCAGCCATGTTACCTAATTCTTATGTAATCTTAAAAGTCACTAACTTAAAATTCTAAGCTCAGATATATAAATTTCAATCAAATCAGTTACAGGTTATGAGTCAAACCATTTATTTCTGTTTCAAAGGGAAATTATCTCTCTCAGTTCACTATCTCTCGACATGTTTACTGACAAGTTTTACATAAATACTATATACAAACCTTAACCGGATACTCGGGTCAGAGAATATGATTATGTAATTATGGCAAAAGTTTAACATCTACAAGTCAAAGTTAGCGGTTAGTCCTTTAATATCAAATTGAATTTCCCACACGCACAAGTATATTCATTTCTTTTCACTCTTGCATCCCTTCTACTAACTTCAGCATATGTTTATATCAATTTTTTATTGTCACTTCATTACACTTCTTTAACCTAACTAATGTGCTTAATAAAGTTTCATTAGATTAGGTCGAGGTTACATTTTTTTGTAATTTAATTTATAAAAGAATCCACGAATAATTAATAGAATAACACGAATAGCCCATCGTTACAAACTGTCATATATAAGTGCCTTTTTTTAAAATAAAACGTGTAGAATTTTGAATAAACTTCGGTGTCGATTTGAGGACGGATTTAATTATTTAGAGCCCCACTACGTCGAAGGACAAAAAGTCAGCTGAACTGACGACATGCAAAGGAATTGAACTTAATGTGCCATAAAATTATTCTGCAAGATAACTTCAGTGGAATAAAGCTTCGAACCCACGACCCGGTTTGAGCTTCACCGTCATTAAACTCGAGACTGTGATCGTAGGCTACAGCGACCCCTTCATGAAATTTATTTAAAACTTCACCGTAAGCACCGCTATTACGAGTATATTTTTCGGGAAATCATTATTCTGGATCGGACGTCATTAGTAATTTTAAATAATTAATATTCTTCTTTCACCATTCGGGGGGAGGAAGTATTTTAAACGTATTATGACAACCAGAACATTTTTTCGGTCTCGATTCGGCTTCCTATGCAAAACTATTTTTAATAAAATGATGAGAAACAGTTTCAAATTCTGTAGAATATATATTGCTATTTTATGACAATTCAATATTAAATTGAAATCAATTAAACATATCTTCATTGAAAATTTTAAATTTCAATAATTAAATTACAAAGATTTTAAGAGCAAACCATTATTGTATTGTACGGACACTAAAAATAGCTGAACTAACTGGAGCTTTTATGTAGAAAATAGTGATAACGAAAATATTTAAGAATAAAATTTATGATTTTACATTTTTTAAGAATATATGTACAAAAAATAGCCCGTTCTTGCGTAGATTTAGAAGAAAAATAGATTATTTCATGAATCCATCGCAGAAAGAAAATTCCGAAAAATAGATGCAGAATAAAAAGTTCTTTATTTGTTAGTTTAATAGGGGTTAAAGTCCCCCCCCCCATAAACGTTTTAAGCATTCTAAATTTACTACCTCTATTTTCACTGTCTGAACGAAAATTATATTCACAAAAAATATGAGCGTTTTAAATCTTCAATTTTTTTTTCTTTCAATATTGATTAAAAGATTTTCTTTATCGTAGGCGCAGAATAAGAATACCAAAATAGACTTAATGCGCGACTTAAATCAGCAGAATAAGAATACCGAAATAGTTTTTCTGAGATTACAAATATCTATTTGAGATTATTTGTAAATTGATAATAAAAATACAAATAAACGATTTAAAAAAAAAATCTATGACTGAATTTATTAATATACCAATAACAAAGTTAACTGGAAATAGTAAAAATTTTAAGATACAGAAGCAGTCTTTCCACTAATAAAACCGTATTCACTACATTATGTCTAACTTTATGTTAAACTATATCCTTTTTAAACAGTAAAAACAAATATGTTTATTTTTCAAATTCGTCTTATTTTATTCATATGTGCTGATATTTTTCAACTTAACTCCTTACTCCTAACATAATTTATAACTTATGTTTCAAAAACTGATGTTCAAGAAATTGTTCTAATAGCGGTTACTGATTATTTTATTACACGGCGCAGCAGAAAACGTAAAATGGATAGAAAATCAATACAATAACAAATAACAAGATCTGCCAATCAGAAGTTATGAAATATTTATTTACTGATTAAATAAATAAAAGAAAAAAACAACATTTGCATTTTATGTCTCCATACTCACTGATCAGCTAGGAAAATGTCCCATGAAAGCGGATAAACCTTCAACGACAACTCGAAAGCATCGGCCATCAAACTGCGATTCCGGAACTGGAACTCTTTGCAAAACGAAATACACAAGAACGGCGGCCCCATCACATTCCCCAAATGAACACATCAATGGGAACAGCAGCATTCCTATCGACGTAGCCATAATCCGTTCCAAGAGGGAGAGATGGAGAAAGTAGTATAAGGGAAGAAGATCGACCATTTCCATTTCTGGCTCAAAGGCCGAAAACACTTCAGACGACATCAAAGCACCATCCGTTGAAAATCTCAACATCCCCATTTGCTGCTTATGGGAGCGAGGAGAAATCTCATCGACTGAAAGGGATTATGGCCCATAGAATGGGTCGGGGCGTCTCTTTCAGAAAAGCACGGGCTTCATTATTTCATCAGCAGACGCGCCAAAGCTCTGATTATGTGACCTCTGAATATTAAGCCCCCCTCCGTTCATAGATGGCTGGTTTAATAAATGAGAAAGTTGAATGGGCTTATTAATTTCATTAAATCGGGGATCTGCGTAATTTCTTATCCCTGTACCTCTAATCTGTGCTTACGGTTAGAGTGTTCAAAAGCAGGAAATGGCGTGGGCAGGAGCTACTAAACTAGAATAAATAAAAATGGCCAATCAACAATCAGCTTTTGATATATTAAAACAAATTCCAGATATGTTAAAATTAACAATATGATCTGCTCTTACATATATCGATCTTGTTATAAGAAGTTAATTATGTGTTAAATGATTTGTGTTGTACAAAAAGTACGTATAAATGAATTGAATTAGAAACTAGGTGTCTCAGTAAATCCTATTCTAGGTGCATCGTAATGGATAATCTATAGATTTACCTACCTCCTCAAATCTTTACTATTTTATCTACTATTGAAGAAAAACAAATGAACCAAGAGTAGCTAGCTAATAAAACTTCTGAGAGATACGATTTTCTCCATTTTTTAAAAAAAAAGAATCTTTTTACCTCTCCTCTTAAGAAGATTCGTTCTGTGGGTTTCCGGGGTCTTTAAAACCATTAAAATACTTTTAAAATTGAGCTAAAAAGGTAATTCCTGACAACTGACTTGTTTTCATCTTAGGGATGCACTGTTGCATCAAACAGATAAAATATAAGAATTGGGACTACGAATTAACAATCAATTAATTGCGCAGTAAGTTACGCATGAACTTCACGAAGCCAAATAATGTGACCTTGAGCTTAAGCTTCGACTACTCGAGCACACTTGGCTGAGTGTTAATGAGAAGCTATCTATTCTAAATGTGACGATGTATTTATTGCAATTCAAATGTATCCAAAAGAAAAAAACATTGAAGATTGTTAATCTTTCTCTTCCCCTCCAATTTTCAAGTATCTTAATGCATGTTTAATGTTTAGTCGTGGTTTTCAGATTTTTAATATATTTTTTAAATCTGTAAAAGGCAAAATCAAGTATTTAAGAAAAAATTCCTCCCCTTCCTTCTTCTATTTGTGCACTTTATTATTCAAATAAGCATAAGTCATATTCGAAAGATATAGAGAAATTAATATAGAATTACTATAACGTTTTGCGATTTAACAGACGGATGGTAGACGGATAATTAGTTGATACGTGGCATTGGAGGAATTATGGCGTAATAGGCTAATCAGGATTAAGCTGAGACCACGGATGTAGACAGCATCATAAAGTCAACATATTACAAATAGTAATATAATTCCCAATCCAATTTAAAATTTATAAACAAAAATGAGACCTGATGAATATTAATATTATTAAAGCTGCAAAATTCGATTGCAAATCTCGACAAAATGTTTTACTTGAAATAAGGAAGTATTTCCATGAAATGTAAAAATAGTATTAATAGTTTTGACTCGCCATACAGATTTTTAATGTCATGCTAACATTGAAGTACACAAAATATCTACCAGCTGTTCAATTTCTAGATAAACTGTACTAGAAAGCGATTGAATTCACTAGAAAAACAAAAAACAAGAGTAGAGTTCTTATGATTTTTACCTACCTTTTTCCAAAATATTTAATTTGAATTAATGATTTGTTAGAATTTTAAAAAGTGCTTAAGTGTAAGAGACAAATGTAATCAGACATTAAAAATTTTTTCTTGCCTTTTCGTCTTTCGAGAGAATTAACAAATATTCGTACTACAAAGTTAAAATACGCCTGTACATTTAAAATGTCGGAACACAAGATCTTTCCATCCCATTTCGTAAATAGTTTTGATGTTAAACTATTAATTTTTTAATTCCCACGCTTTCACTGAATACTTTTATTATTATTATTATTATAAAAAGTGCTGATAGCAGAATATTATAGCATAGGTTCTAGATTTTTTCCCATCAATTATATTTCGGAGGATCTTAACTGAATTCATTGAAATGAAAATTTCTACCAATAAATTAAGCGTGATTTAGAATTACATTAGAATGGTTGATGTAATGAATAAGATAGGCAATGAAGCGTTTATTGAAGTTAAAACTTAGAGTGATAAAGATAGGTAAAAGTATCCAAGTGAAGACTTTTATCTGACCTGACGTTGAGTAAATCAGACTTTTCTGATCAGTCAATGCAGGATCACAAGGTTAGAGACTTGGACTTTTATCTTTAATTCATCTAACAGCCTCGAATCGACACAGTTGGTAAGAACAACAGTCTTCATTTTATTAATGTGTAGACGTCTGGTTTATCCGCTCATAGGATAGATTAATGTCGAACACCTACAATATCACATAATTTGGATGAATTACTTTGGTTATACTTTGACGGACTTCTCTTCATTGCTTGTATGAATTGTTTGATTCTCTGAATAACTTTATAGTAAGCGTAAAGCTGAAATAACAAAGCTTTGACAGCGTGTTACTTAAAAAGCTTAATATTTATAACCGCATGTTTTTCCAGTTGGTGTTTCGGTTGAGCTTTATAAACTTGCGAGCTTTGGTACGACGATGTTCAAATCGAAATGCAGGGTTTCGAGTGTTTAGTCTAAAAGATCCATTGTCAGTATAAAGTGGATTGGTATACGACTAGCATCAAAATCCTTACGACAGCTGTTGAAAATTAAAAGAAGATTACCTACTCACATGATCGTATTTCTAAAAAGCGGACCTCAATGAGTATTCAAAGAGTCATAGAAATTTCCAGGAAGGCCACTTTAATCTTAAATATCACTGGTGGTTATTTTTAGTTTCTTAAGAATCTTATTTAGAGGTCAACTTTCTCGTAGCGTTTTCCTTATCTCAGTATAATGTGAAAGTAGTAAGATTTAAAGGTATTTTTTAAAAAAACTAACTGATCCTAAAGACTAACCATTATTTCTATGTACTTATTGCATTGCTATTTTTTCTCAATCATTCTTTAAACGACAATTTTAATTAGCTTTTTTTTAAAAAAAATGTTCAAATAAGAAGCAAATATAGAAAAATACAAAAACATAAAATTAGTTACATTTTAACCTGTAATTTTAACAACTTTTTCACAAAATCTCATTAAAATTAATAACAACAAAGTGCACATAGAAAAATTGTAACTGAACAAAAGTGTTTTTAAAAATATTCCATAAACTTGATCATTTTCAACATCAAGAAAAGGAAATGACTGTGATAACCTCCCTGTAGGAGTCACATGTTTCGCATGGCCTGCATCCTTTATTTTATGCCCACGGATTTTTGTTGACGCCATTTTCTCAAAACAGTTATATGTTCGCACATATTTAAAAAAAGACAAAAATTTGTTTTTAAAAACTCCGCCTGAAGTGTATCTTGTTGTATTTTATTTATTATCATTGCTTTTGGTAAGCCTTAAGACAATAATACGTCATTGTTTCAAGTAGTACGTGCGAACAGAAGGGAGGTTACACATATCGCTTTCTTATTTGTCCGCTTCAGAAAGTCTGACGATTAAGAGTTTTTCTTACAAGATAACCGCACTCTATTCCGTTATTTGAAATGAGTAATTTTAGCTATTGGCCCCTCTACGAATATATTTATTCCTTTTCACGTTATTTCAAGGACATTTTTTGCTACATCTGCGGAACGAACAGAAAGTATTGGTATAATAGCATAGGTTAAACAAAATTATCACGGAATGGACAGAAAAGGAAAAAGATTTTGAACCTATCGTGTTATTTTCCGATTTTGTGAGCGATACTAAGCTAAAAGAATGAATATGCATTGGCCCACAGGCATTTCTGAGAAATATCAAAGCCGAAAACAATGAAGGTTTAGTAAGCAGACTTCTACAGAATCACGATATGCTAGGATGTCAAAAGTCATTTAAAATACACTTCTTAGGTTCCCATCGACTTTTTTTTCTCGAAAACTTTGAAGCCGTAAACAAACATTTCTTGTTGTGCTTTTATTAGTCACAGATACATAGTTTTCTTAGCATTTTCACTCATTCTATCCCATTTAATGTACAACTTTATCAATTTCTTAAAGATCATAATTACAAATTACATACAAATAAATACATATTTTTATAATGAAATTCGAAACACAAATAACATTTGTTCAATGTCATTGCATTTCGTAATTCAGTGTTTTGAAATTTATTTAAATCTCACCGCATTTTATGACAAAAGTTCACATAAAAACTATTTCATTTCATTTTCTTGATGCCCTTTTTTCAGAAAAAAGTTGGTATTGCTGACTTATGACTGGTCATAGTCACAAAAAACGGTGTGTGTTATGAATTTTTAATCACAATTTTGTACTCCGCATAGTCAAATTAACATGAAACGGTCGAAATAATCCTGGTGTTAAAAAAAATTAAAATTTGTGCCTTGTTTTACTTTCTTCGTAGTTTGAAATTAATAATTAAAAAAAAAAGATATATTCAGAAAGAAATAATTTCTTGCCTCATAATGTCACTTAAAGCTTATTCGATTTCGGAAAAGACTCAAATTTACGAACACATATAAAGTACTTATTTTAAGTTAATATAATATTATTTAAATATTTCGTAAGTTATATCCAAATAAAATTTTGGAAGGAAACACAAAATGCTTAATATAAAACACATCATATAAAAATCGAAAATACTCAACTAAGTTAAAACACGCGAAATTGTTGATCGAACAAAAACAACATTTTGCATTAGACATAAATACAAATAGTTGCTGCCTGAGAAAAAACATACACGTTTGAAGTGGAAAAAAAAAGTTTATAGTTCAAAGAGACAAATAGTTACTACTAACAAGCACTTAAGATTTAAAACACTTTCCTCTTATTTTCTCTTTCCAGTCTCTAGAACACTGTATATATGCAGTAATATCGTTTACAAGCACATACACAACGCAGCAACCACGTCCATATAATAATTGGATGCAAAAATAAACAATTCCAAAGCTATTATTTACTTTCTCCGAGTCAACCATAAGAACGTATTTTATATTACATCACAGTGATAAACATACAAAATGCTTTTTAAAAAGCAGTTCTTCGCAAATAGGAGATCGAATTTTCTACGAAAAATCTCTTTTTCAGTCTTCTCTTAAGAAGAATATTTTTTATTTTTTTGCTTGTTCCTCCTCGTCGTACTTTTGCGAATAGTTTTGCATAAAATAGTGCCTTCGGTACTCGGTTTAAAATAAAATTTGCATGCATTTTCCCATGTAGCAATTTTAAAATGCAGATGTGCTTTATGCAAATGCATTAAACATCCAGCAATAGAGAAGGTTAAATTAAAATGTACTCAAATACCTTTTGAAAATTTTGATACAAAATAAATATTTATTTCAATGCAAAGCAAAATAATAATAATAATACAATAATACATTAAAAAGCATTTCTACCTTCGCTTATGTTTTTTTTTTCCTTTATTTCACTCAATAAATTAAAGTTAGAATAGATTTTACTCAACGAACCTGAATTTATAATTAATTATTCATAATAATGCATCAGATATATATTAAGGAATTAAACGTACATATTTTAAAACTGGAATGAAATATACTTTAAAACAATAAATCATTGTAAGAGAAAATTTCCGATATTCATAATGATTTAATTAAAAAGATATAAATTATTTTAAAGGCAATTTTAGCAAATAATTATACCATTTTTAAAATATCGTCATTAAAAATCAATATAAAAATCATAAAATTAAATCATTATATCTTACTTATTGTACATAGATACAACACAAGATATAGATAGGAATACCATAAGATATTATGAGAGGAAGATTTACATAATGATTTAAATAACAATTGAAATTAGAATTAGACTTATTCGTAGATATCTAAGGCAGAAATAGAATTGAAGAAAGACATATTAAAGTAGATATCCTGAAAATCAATGTTTAATATACGCTGCATGATATTGATTTATAATGCATTAGTTAAGCAACTACTTATCTCAAAAACTAAAAAAAGAAAAAATTGAAAGGAAAAGAGATTATATTTATGAAGTTATCGCTTTTAAGTCATTCCAAATATTTTTATAACAGATATAGATGAAATCTTATAGTTTTCCTAAACGAAAGGAAAACACTTGGATGTAAATCCAAAGGGTTGATATTTTTCCGTTCAGTTTATCTGCTGATTACATAAATAACATGTCTAGACTATGCTTATTAAAATCTAAACCGTCTAGACAACTGTTAGCCAGTATACTGCAGAAAAGAAGGATATTATTTTAAAACGAGAATTCATTTTTAAAAAAATAAATATATATATATAAAAATTTAATGAATTTTTCCTTTAATCTTAAAGCAAAGCTTTATTCTGAAATTCAAATCATTTAATAACGAAAGATAACTTTAAAATATCATTTGAATTATATACGATTGATTAAAAAATATAAGTTCTCGGTTCATGCATATAATTCAATTATCATTTTAATATTTATGCCAATTGCATTTCCAGAATCTGAGAAATAGGTCATTTATAGACGCTTTAATAAAACAAGATAAATACATAAAGAGAAAGGGATTATTTTATCATGCTAATATAATAGAGAAAATCATCTACTGATTATAAAGACGTCTTATGAATAAATGGGAAATGAATAAAATTTCAAGAAAACATATTTAAAATAATTATATTCATCTGATGCGTCAAAGAGTATTAGTTCTTTCACTTATAAATATAAGAAGTTACTTACAGCCCAAAATAAATCTTTAAAAAATTAATATAATCAAAATATTTTAATTATTTAAGTACTCCAGAAAAATTACGAAACAGACTGAAACCTGATACTAACTGCGAGTGTTTCATAAAGAAATATTTTTTTTTTCGCACCATCCAACATTTATAGAAATGAAATGAAATTCGACTAACAGGAAACAAAAGAATTCTGACTTTAAAAAGAAAGTATGTTTGTTTTCACAGCAACAAACTCCTGTTTAATTATCATAAAATGAAAAGGTGATTGATTAATTGAGTGTTTAAAGTATGAAATGATGTTGTTAAAGAAGTGATTTTAAATAAAGAAACGTACATTTAGAATCTAACATATTTCGAAATACTTAATAAATTACAACTAATAAGATGCTCGAAGAAACATAGTTTTAATTTTTATTCGTCCATTTTTGACTGCAAAATAATGTAATATTAATATATGTCAGAAATTCAATACTCGTAATTTAAAAATGAACGATAACTGTTCCCCTTTCTGGATGGAAAAAATCTTTGAATTAACTTCTAAATCTACTCATGATGTAGCATAAACAGAAGATACATAATTAAAAGCGATGTTATTGTACATCTTCAAGTAACGGTTAACAAAAGTAATACGCTCTAGGATTATCTACATTAACTAAAACCGTCGTAATCCAAGATGCTATTTCCCTCAAATACAAAGAGTTTCGAAACTCATGGGCAAAAATTTAGGGGAGGGAGGGAGTAAAAAAAAAAGTCTCCACAAGCAATTTTCACCATACCATGCATAGGCAGAGAGCAAGCTGTGAACTGCTAGATGCCGCTGCAATGGAAAGCATAAAACGCGAGTTTTTTTACACATAGTCATTTCTACCGTGGATTTCAGAAGTCATAGTCATTTCCTAATTACTGTACTTCGCCATGCATTCTAGAGGTTCGCCGCGTTTGCTCTCCGCTTGTGTGTTGTGTGGTGAAAATTGCTTGTTTAGATGTTTCCTATCACCCCTTAAATTTTTATCCATGAGATTCAAAACCCCTGTTTCATTATACAGGGGTTTCGAATCTGTATTATTATACAGGAGTTATGTAATCGATTAATTCTTCCCGTTTTCTGTCTCGAATAATAGAGAGAGAAAATTCAAAGTTGATTGACCTACTGATAAGTGCATCATTTAAATCACTGGACAACCTCTAGAAGGAATTGAAATAAAGTGGAACATTCAACGAGGCGTCGCAAACCAAGTTCTATGTTGTCCCCTCGACATATTTTGCTTACAACACCTCATCATTAACCAAGGTACGACTGTATTTCCTATCATCTGAGCTTGTTTGTTTCCATAAAACGAGAGGAGGTAAAATTTAATTTGTCTGAAACCAATAACACAAAAAAAATACCTTTATATCCACATTAAACCAACAAAGTTAACTTGAAAGAGAAAGGAGAACATTTTTCCGGGAGGGGGGGGAGGGAGTCGGTTATATTATGTGTGAGGTTCTATCGGAAAATAAATACTCAGAAAGAGCCATCGAAGAAAGCCATTCATTCCTAACAACCAGCTCGCCAAACCACCCATAAAAGAAGAAATTAGATGGGAAAGGTAGAGATGGAACTCGGAAAGTAAAAGCAAACAAGTTCTCTGTGGCTCGACGGCTAGCGCAGATAAAGAGAGAAGCCACCTGAAGGAAACAATGTGCTCTCGGAATTGAATCTGGCCACAGGAAGGCCGTTAGTTTCTTTTATCGTCATGTCATAAACATGACTCAATTTCTGGTGCTATCATAAAACGAAGCAATTCTTTTTCCAGCCATGACCAGACGGATCCCTGAGGACAATGGCCTTCGGACATAGGTGTCTGTATTTGTTCCCCCTTTCGAAGATAAGATACATTCAAATATCAAAAAATAGATAGACTGGTTAGATACCAAGTAATTTACAAGTCGGCGTCGGGAAAAAAAATTGAATTTCGATAAGCTTTGCAAATGGTTTGTGACAGTAACTTTGTCACTTGTTTCTTTTATGTGCTCCTGATAGATATCATATAATTCAGTAGTCAGTTTTGGAAATAAAATTGAATTTTGATAAGCTTTGCAAATGATTGGATGTTATTTGCTACTGATATTTCGAGTAAGCTACCTCGAAACGTAATAAAAATGATATTCAATGGAATTTTTATTCCTTTGAAATTTTACTGCAAGAGTTCTTTACTAATGTATCAGAAAGATTAACAATAAAAATTCATATATGTAAAGTGACACAAATTTCAAAATTAAACAATTGAATGAAAAGTAAAAAAGAAAGTCTTCGTGACAGATTATATTTCATTTGTAACCCTCTTTATCCATTGTACTCAAAAATTACTTTTTGAAATTTTGGGTACTTACAAAATAAAGAGTGAAATGAAAAAATAATAATAAATAAATAAATAAATAACATCACGCGAATAATTAATTAAAAGTGAGTTGATAAGGTTTCATTAACTTATATTTGACATTAACATTCCTTACGGTTGCAGAACAAATTCATTAATTAATTTAATGGGAAGGGAAAAAAATAAGAAACATTTAATTTGACATTGAAGAGTATAAATATTAAGGAATTAAATGAATTTTGTATCCAATTATTATGTTTTCATTTCAATGATACACAAACAAACCCGTCCCTTAAACTTTTTAATTTGAAACAGTAGTTTTAAAAATATTACATATAATGGAGAAAATTTTTTAATTCATTGAGAAAGAACAAAAACTTGATATTTCGAAGGACATTAATTTTTAATGGTATTTTAACATTCACGAATATCAGTAATAATTTAATAAAAGATAAAGGTTAAAAAATAACAAATAATAAATGTTTAGAAACTGCTACAAAAATAATAACTCAAAATGCAAATATCCCCAAGTATTTCTTTTCCCCCAATTTATTTGTTCAGATATATATAATAAGTTGCAAAGATATAAAAATCCATCAGATACACAAACAATTATTTTTACACTCTTTTGACTAAACATATTTTGAAAAAGCTGATTTATACATGAATAAGTTAACAATTATAAATATGGCATATGTATTTATTATTATTTGATGTGTTATCAGTAAATAGAGAATCATGTTTAAAATATTAATATTTTGCATCTGCAGTCTTTAACCTTAAGCGCTGTCTATAAATCAAATAATAATAATAATAATACACAAAAATTAACATGAAACCATTATCGTAATAGAGAAAACAAATTTTTATTGCGAAACTTATTAACGTTCATCTCCTAAGGATATTCTTAATTAAATTTCATTTCTCGAATTTCTCAACAGCACCACGCGGAACAATAAATAAGAAATATATTCTCCCCTAAAACACATTTGCCAAACAAGCTCATTTTTCGTACACTTAATGAATAATGGAATAGGAGGTAAGGAGATTAAAAGTTGCTCATGAGTCATCAGTTAGTGGTTAACATGATATACAAGTATCTCATCAAAGCAGCTTAAGGCGTTCTTAGATTTATTGAATTTCAGCTGAGCTAGTTAAAAATGTTCTACATGAGAATTTATTTTTGTTCTCCAGAATTAAATTTTCACTCTTTTAACTATGCTGAAAACTGATCCAATTCTCTCTCTCTAGCAAATGGTTTTAAATACTCAAGTGTAAGATTTACAGTCAATATTTATGAAATTTGCAGATGTTGGGTTAAATAAAGGAAATATATAAAAATATTTTTAAGTGGTTTTAAGATTGAGGAAAAATGTGAATTTCAATAGCGATTTATAAAAATTAGTTTGTAGTTATTGTAAATAACTGATCTAACGGCATTCCAAAGGAGTCTAATTGTAAGTTCTCGATTCGTAAATACATATATTACCTCAAACGCGCAAAATTATTCATGTTAGATAATAGCACTTAGTCGACAAAATATGACAGCATATAGCAGTCACGGTGAGAAATCATTAACGAAATTCTGTTGTGGCGGCATAGTATTCCTATTCGCCTCTTGTGCCATAATCAAATATACTAACACTAAAAAGTCAGTAACTTATACAAGAAGACCTTACACAAATTTCACGCACAATATTTATTCCGCAAATTTGCACTATAATAACAAATGAATAACTGCTTTCCAAGGTAACACACTCTATATTCGCCCGTCCCACTAATGCCAAATTAAGATTATCTTACCACAACTTTCCCGGTTGAGGTTGACTTGATTCTTGGCTTGTCACCATCACTCTCACCCGTAGCCATTCTTGATCTCGTCTACCATCTGTAAGGCATATACTCAACGCTAGTGGCACTCAATCTCTATCGTGTGAATCTCGCTTTGTTTACACACTTTCCTAACTACACCACTTCACTTTATTTCTACCTCATCTAATTTAACTAATCATGTTTCATTTTGGTTGGAAGAAATTGCTTAATTCGAGCAATCAATCTTAATTAAAGTCCCCAAGGTAGTGAAGAGAAAACCGCGAATAGCCCGATGTCACACTGTAAGTAAACTGAAACTTCAAAGCAAAAAGGATAATGAAGAAAAGTGTAACGATACAAGAATAACAACTGCGTTTAAAATCAGAGATAAGCTTAATATGAATTCGCATCGACGATAACAGCATAAATAAAGTATTTACAAGAAGATTACCTTCTATCTCAAATCCCTCGCTTCACAAATAAATGCGAAATGAAGATTACAATGATATTAAAGCCAGATAAAATAGATTAATGAGTAATGCAAACATATATTTATTTCCATTAATGCTACATTGTTTCTACATAAGTCAACTTTAACACTTTTTCCATCTTAGTTAGGAGACACTAATAGAAATTTATGATCCAGACAGTCTAGTTTCTTCTATAAAACATGGTAATGATTCTATTATGCTTGGATAGTCATTAAGTGGTTTGGAGCAGTTCCAATTATCACCTTAACAAGAAAGTAAATAGCGCGCGCTGGCTATACATAATTATTTTAAGTGACCAAGTCCATTCAATGGATCAAATGGCTGTTTCCTAGGGGAAACTGCATCTCTCTAGATAAAAACATTCTCCTTCACAGTAATAAAATTGTTCATGCATGTTCTGTAGAACATGAAAGTTTAGTTACACAACCGTTATGGCTTGAACAATAATCAGACTTATGTATCACTAAGCCATCAAAGCCAAAACACACAGTGAGATTGCACATTCTCATAATAGTATTTTTCAAAGAATTAGAACAGTTTTTCATTCAAAAAAAATGCAAAATGGCTTTTATCAACATTCAGGATTTGTATATTTCTATTATAAAAATCTGTTCCAAGGCAACTGTTCACTGCTGATAGATAGCTATCTATTATTCACAGCTATCTTTATTAATGCAATTTGTTATAGATATAGACATTTCTTCTTAGAATTAACAAAAATATAAAAGAACTATAAATTATTCCAAACACACACCCTTAGAATATAACGAACACACACGTTTAGATATAGACACAGATTTAGATTATAGATATAGACATTTCTTCTTAGAATTAACAAAAATATAAAAGAACTATAAATTATTCCAAACACATACCCTCAGAATATAACAGAACACACAGATTTAAGTAACTATTTCAGAATCTATCTATAAATATACTTAAGAAATAAATAAAAAGAAAAAAATAAACATAAAACAAGAAACTGCAATGCGGCAATTTTTTTTTCAAAAAATATGCATCACAAATGTAATAACATAATTATAAAATTAAAAGTTTTCTCTCTCTCTCTCTCAAGTGACGAAAACTCTAAGCCATTAATCAATCAACACGCAATTAAACTGAAAAAAAAAACACAACAATCACAAAATTCCAATTCTTCCAGACACATGCTTGAAAAAAAAAATGCGTAGTAATCAATCCTTGTTTTCTCCTATAGCCCAAGAACAACACTAGTACCCAGAGATATATCAACAGCCCAAAACAAAAAGTTACATTTATTAGAGATCCATAACGCCATCCCTGTCGAACGAGCCAATTCGGATAACAGGAGAGCTGCTTTATTAAAACGGATTTCCGGAATTTTCAGAACAAAGAAATAAATCCGAACAACACGTATCGTTCGAATGAGAATCGAAATAAAAATAACACATAGCTTCCTTTCCAATTTCTGGCTTCGTTACAAGACGAAGTTCAACTAGTGGCGTACGTGCAGGTGGAGGTAGCGGAAATCTCATATCACTGTTGAATAGAAAATAGTTTTCGGTTTTCCATTCGATAAGACATCAGGTGCAATGAGTCGAAAGTAACGATATGCGATCAAGGTATAGTCTGTTGGAAAGATGATATTCATTATGAAAGCCGCCAAGTCTTTTGTAGTGGGGAATGTCAAGATTAATATGCATCGAGCAAGAACATGCAAATAAGTTGGTCTATTGTATCGCTGCGATGGTTTTACTTTTTTTGCGGGGAGCAGATGTCAGACGGAAGTAAAGGTATATTTATTTCGACAAATAAAAAAGAAATTCAAGGAGGGATAAATGTGAATATTAGTAGTAGAGACGTTTTGGGTAATAACCGTAATGTATTTCTCAGTTAAGCAATGTGGGGGAAAAATAGGAAATAGGAATAGAATTTATTTTTGTGAAAAGAAGTGTGATAAAGCTACATATTTTTAAATATACAATAACTTTTAACTTATGTATATAACTTTTAACTTATGTTATGTATATAAAATAACTTTTTAACTCATGCTGAGAAATAAATACACCATTTTAACACGATCATAATGAAAAATGTTTTAATTGCTTATAAAGTTTATACATACATTCATTGCCATAAAATTTGGGCACCAAGAAAGAGTTGTCCGAATAAAATGACATTTATTTTGCATACATAAGTACAACGCTGATGTAAATAAGTGATTACAAAATCAAAGCAAAATGATCATTTATTGTAGGAAAAATTACAAATGAATGGAAGTTTTAGTACCCTGTTAAACCATCTCTCGCATGAATGCATGATGTGATACGGTCGGGTACTGATGCATACATGTCAAGTATGATGACCTGCGACATCTCGTTCCACGGCTGCTGTAAATGCGCCTTTAATTCGACCAAACTCGTAGGCTGTCCAACTTGCCGTCCTAAATGATCTCAGATATGCTTGATCGGTGACATATCTGGGGATCGAGAGGCCAGGGAAGGGTGGAAATGTAGCGAAGGCAGTCCTGTGACACCCTTGCTGTGTGTGGAAGAGCATTGTTCTGTCGAAAAATTGCTCCTGGGAGCCCTACCATGAGTGGCAACACATATGGTTGAACAATGTCAAGGTTGTGGAAGTGGTATGCCGCTGTATAGCGAAGATAGGAATGAGACGTTCTCCACGGGGCCTCCACACGCGTACACGATTGTCATCACTGCACAAATTGAATCCGGATTCGTCGCTAAAGACGACCTCATTCATTTCGGTTACACTCCAATCCAAACGGAGGCGACGGTGAGTAGGTGTCAATGGCAGTACGGGTAATGGGTGCTGCGATAGCATCTGTACTTCTGCAAGGCGCCTTGTGATGGTACGGACTGACACAGAGGCCAGTAGTGAAGGTACTGCCTGTGTAAGGATCGTGGACAATGGGACAGTTGACGCTATGCGTACCTCATAGTATAGGTAGAACGACCTAGGTGGCCAGCTACTCGTCGTGCTGACCACCCAGTTTCCATCAACCCTATGATTATTCCCCTCTCGAACTCTGACAACTGCTCATATTGTCTCCGATGCTGGCGTAATGGCGTCTGTAGTTAAAAAGCGTCCATCTGCAACAGATTTAATACACGCAAACAAGTTCTGCTCAACTGTTTTACTATCCAAGGAGAACGAAGTTCAACACCCTCTGGTGGCATTACAAAATGCGCAATCACGCTGCATTTCTAATCATTTACACATCTGTCTAACATGTACCTGCATGCCAAGTTTTGTAACAATCCCACTTTTACTTTTTGGGGTGCAAATTTATATATATATATATATATATATATATATACAAAAGATCAAATCATCTATGAATAACGATTATTTAAAAATAATTTTAACATGTTTGAACATTCAAATCCATCATCAATAATTACGAGTAAAAAATGAAATTAAATGGTTAAGAATGAAAAAACATACACCATTTGAAAAAAGAATATGACGACGTATTTTTACCCATTTTCCAATCTTTCCACAGAGTACTATAAAAGCAATAACTCTTAAATTTTATTCTGCTCTCTTCTTAAGTTTCAAAACACTTACACCAAAAAGATATATCAATAGAACGAAAGAAAACGTCTTCAATCAAATTCATAACACTTCTACATCGAGCTAATACAAAAATCAGGAGAAATACCTAATTAAAACGGATTTGGAAACTTTGAGAACCAAGAAATGTAAATCCTCTAAGTGGCACGTATTAATCCAATGAGAATCGTAATAAAAATAACACGCAGTTTCCATTTAAGTTTTTGGCTTCGTTGCAAGACAAAGTTCAGCTAGCGACATATACGTGAAGACTCAGTTGAAATTTTTTTTAAAAAAGTATTTCTATTTTCCAATTGAAAAGGTATGAGGCGCGATGAATCGAAAGTAACGATATCCTAACAAGATATTGATTATTGGAAACGATATTCGTAACGAAGGTCATATTTTTAACCATATGTGCATACCGAGATTAATAAGCTATATTTGTATAGAGAGATGTTTTTAATTCATTTTTTATTTAGGTTTGAGAAATACTTATATAAAATTAAAGTTTAGATATAAAACATATATCGAATGATGAAAAAAGTAATAAGAAATAATAAATGTAAATGTCTATTATAGAAGTTTCTAACGGTATTAATGAGCTTAATAGTCGTTATAATAATCGCGATCGCTCACTATATGGATGATTTCGGTGCTGCCTTACCTCTCCATTGTATTCATTGATATTTGTGCCCATAAAACTGAAGGATCGCGAACTCGTGTCTCGCAATGTTTCAATGAAGCCGCGCGTTCGAAACCTCATTCCACTAAAGACTTTTGCGTAGCTGGACTAAATTTATCTGTGCTCCAATTCCCCGTGTTATTGGATAGAGGGAAAGTGAAAATTGATGGCCCAAAAATCTATCTCAGCTATGCTACGCCAAATATGTAAATCTGTGTTTTGGACGTTGTTGTAAGATTGGGTAAAAAGATAAAATTGAATCAACAAAAATAAGGTTCGAAAATAGAGAAAGATTTCCAAGGTATCCTTGCTGCACATCATCCGTATTTACCACAGACAGTAAAACTCATAGGAAAGAAAAAGACCATTAGGGTATCTCGATATGATGATTCCCATATTTACAAAAAAATATTAAGCCCCCAAGGGGATTGATAGGGAGAGACGGGGCCATTTCATAATTCGAACACGGATTAAAATTACGAAGCATTTTGGCAGCGTTTAGCGGACCTTCGAGCTAGGTGAAAGTTCGAATTGGAAGTAATGTGTTTGGAAGTAATGCTCGGTGTTTTTTGTTCTAATTGTAAGTAATAAAAACAAATATTGCTAAAAGACATTTAAACGATTGAGGTGTTCTTCAGAAGAAAATAATACTTAAGTAACGTTTGAAAGAAACAAAATATGCTCATAAAATCTGATTTATTATTGGAAGTCACTATGCCTAGAATATTTGAAAGGGTAAATTATTTTCAATATATTTTGGACAGTTTATATAATTATATTTATAGTGGGCGAAAGGGGTTAAGTGGGAAACAAAAAAAAAATGCGTTTCTCAATAAACGTTCTAAAAGTAATAATAGCAGATGTTATATTGGAAAGTGATAAATTATTTTGTAAAAATGAGGATGAAATCATAACATACATTACTTTCCATATTAATTAATGTATCTTGAAACTAAAGTTAACAGTTTTTAAACATATAACAAAAGTACGATAAATAACTTATAAAATTAATAACAAGTAAAAAAGTAACTCGAACAGAGTTTTGCTTTAATATCACATAATATTAATAAATTTGAAAAGGAAAATTTACAAGCAAACGCAATAATAATAAATATCCAATTCAATAGCTAAATCACACAAAATTTCTTTAAGAAAATTCAAATCAATAACAGACAATGATTATTAAAACTAGAATATTTTTAATATTCTGAAAACTAACCTTCATAAATTATTAAATAAAACCAATGAAATAGTAATCAATCGATATATATATATATATATATATATATATATATATATATATGAATCAAAACAACAAAATTCTACAACCTCCCACTTGTTCTGTACATTTTTAACAGAAAAATATTATAAAAAGCATATATATATTAAAGAAATCATACGGTTATTCGGTTGAACAAGCCAATAAGTAAGGTTGCTTTATTAAAAAAGACTCGAAATTTTCAGAATAAAAAAAGAAAGAAAAAAAAAATCGAATACGTATGCGTTGAATGAAAATCGCAATAAAAATGACACACCGAGATAAAAATTGGAATTGAATTCAATACCAATTTCTGACTCAGTTATTTTATAAGGGTTCGACTAGAAGTGTGTGGGCAGGCTACGGTAACGGAAATCTCAACTCACAGTTCAATATAGAATAGTTTCTTTCGGTTTTTCATTCGAAAAGACGTCAGTCATAATGAATCGAAAATAACGATATAGGATCAAGGTATCGATTGTTATATAGAATGATATTTATTTGTTTTAGCTCTCACAAGTTGAGCAAGTATTTTGTAATTGAAAAGCCGGAATAAATGTGCATCGAAAGAACGTAAAAAGGTTATTCGTTGTAATGTTTTGTTATTTTTAGTAGAAGAATAAGAAGAGGTAAAGAAAACATGAACTCATTACGAAGAATATAGAAGATATAAAAACATAAATTATTGGAATAAATACGTATACATCACATTTTAATGGAAAAATATGTATAAACATAGCCCTTTCAATTTCATAGGTCAAAAAAATAAGATCTAACATTTGTGTTTTTCCAAACATTCTAAGAGTGACAAATGTACTAAATATTGAAAAATTGAGAATTATTTTTGTAACGATACTGTGAAAAATCATTTAATGAACATAATAAAAAAAAACCCGGTTAAAATGATAATTGAACTGATACACTTAATAACAATGATACCTTACATATAAGATTATGTTCGGATAGTGTATAAAATGATAAAAGTTAGAAATAATTATAAATATTGTTATATATTCATTTAAAATTTAATATTTATTAATTTGGAATGACAAACAGAAAAAAAAAATTGTGTGTGTGTGTGTATGCGCGTGCGTGTGTTCTTAGACCAATCAAATTTATTTTAATAAATATTTCTATCCATCGCTCAAACAAATATATTTTATATAATTGCATTGACCAATTATTTCACAAAATTTCTCTTTTCGCTCTTAATTCAAAATATTATTATATACTCAATAATATTTATTGAGTATATAAGCCATTGTAATTAAATATTTCAGCCATTGTTCCATTTAAAAAATAATGAAGAAAAATCTTCGAATACGAGGGATAGTAAAATACCGAATTTTAGAATTAGCTTACAATTCGGTTTTTTTTTTTTTTTTTTTCCCCCCATGCCGAAAAAATTTAATCATCCTATAGAAATATAGAAGTAACAATTCAGTAAAAAAATAGGGTTTTTCCCCCCTTTTCGTTGACCATGGACATGAGTTTTGTGATATAGTTATATGCATTTAAGTACCACTTCAAAAAGAAGTATTCCTTAAATATACAATTTTTTTTTACTCCTCATTTATAAAACAATGCACAAAAAATAATGAGCGAACTTTTTCAATGATAACACTGAACACTTTCTGTGAAAAAAGTATAGAACTTTGTAATTTTGGAAATTTTAATTTTTCCCCCTTCCTTTTTTCATATAAGAAAAATATTTCTTTAAATTTAAGTATTACTTAGAGAAATAATATTTTTGGTTCACGATACATACAGGTATCCTCTACAGAAGCAAAAAAAAATTGGAACCATCTAGCGTTTTAAATTTTTAAGGGACGCACAAATACAAATATGTCGAAAAAACCATGTCCATATTCAACTAAGAGGTGGAAAAACTTTTTTCCTTTTATAATTCTATAGAATGATCAAAACATCATTATAGCTACACAAATTATCTAAGCTCTACTAATAATTTCAAAAGGCATGTCACAACAAGGAGTCTCAAATACGGTATTTTACTATTCGTGGCATGTCTTGGTACCCTTACATTGCATTGTTTCCAAAATCAATAATAAATGATAATTGATGTTATATTTAATAATTTCCAGAAATAAGTTAAAGTTTTAGTCTAGAATTTCCTCTTACCAAAAATGCATCTAATGAGTCACAATTAAGAAAAACGAAAATAAAAAACGGTTTTTTTTAATTCAATTACTAGTCAGAATTATATAAAAATATCTGAAATAAACACAGTAATATTGATGCATGAAAAGGATACTTAATATATCTTTTTAAAACTAAAATTTTGAATAGTAAAATAATATCTTTAAAGTACATGGTTATTCAAAATGATTCCTCCTATTTTAAAATTCCATATTTTAAAAAATAAATTACACAAAAGGTAAAGTAATACATGAATACAAAGGAAAACTGTGGAATATTTATACTGTGAACAATAGATGATCCTTATGTCCTCGTGAAGCTATTTCACGAAAGCTTTTTCAGAAGCTTTCACGAAGCCACTTTGCTGATGGATCGATTGCAGTGGAGCAGATAACTGAATGCTACACAGCAGGCCACCAAAGACACCTGATATTCGATTAATGTGTCTAATCACCAGATACTCTACGCGACTTTTTCCTTATGAGGTTTGAAAAAGATAAAAACAAATGCGCCACCATTATTCACAAACTTATTTGACGGATTTCTGGTGTTGTACAACAAATTGCCATTGACACTTTACAAAGTGTTTGTCAGGAACTAACATATCGAATACACATTATAAATGTAATTCAATGAAGTTATATGGAATATTTGTAAAAAGAACAACATCCATCATGTTTTCCCTTTGCATTTATTATATATTAATTATCATTTGGAGTCGTTTATTTTTGAAAATATGGAGTATTTAAATCACATGAATCATTTTGAAAAAACTCTGTACAATAGTAATTTTAAACTAATATGCGATGTTTTTTTTTAAAAAAAAAATGTGTGACAAGAAAGAGTAAAAAGAAATATCAAAGCTGTCAAAAAACGAATGATAATAAAGGCATAGCATGTCAAAAAACGAAGGCTGGAAAAAAAAATGAAAAAAGCAATAAAATAAAATCTACTTTACAATTTCTTTAGGAGACTAAACTTTTTCTCTTAAAAGTCTAGAAAATTCTTTTCTCCCTTTTGCCGAAACGGCGGACAAAAAGAAAGAAGCATAAAGAAGACACTGACTGGAAAGGCAGACAATTGTGCTCGGCTTTCCCATCTCGTGTTACGAAAATCCCAGACAGACCGCTTTAAGCTAGAGCAAACACAATTTAGAATCAGGAGGTCAAAAACACACTTCATCTCCTCTTTGAAACGAATAAAAACCAACTCAGTCCTTCCATTCACTTGGAATTTTAACAGTTAAAAAAAAAGCGTAAATAAGAAATACCAAAACTTCTGACTTATTGTGAACTCACAAATCAAGAAAAATCGTTTCCATTATAATATACTTCAGACACAAATTTGTAAAGGCAAAATTCTTGACTGAGATATACCGTATTTTTTGCATACATTCACGCATGGTAATACTGAAAGGGGGAGGGAGAGAGAGAGAGAGAAAAGTCGAAGCAGTCGCTGCAAGAAAAGTCGAAGCCGCTTGAAGTCCTTATTGTTACGCCAAAATTCTAAGCTTGAATAAATCTTATACAAAATACATAGTAACTTTTAAACTGCAGACTGGCATTATAAAAAGAATATTTATTGCACTTTTCGAAGTTCAGTAGTGGGTTGAGTTTTATCAACTTCGCACCACATACGTGCAAAATATAAGTAGAAATGGTTCCGCATAAATCTGGATGGGAAAATATTTTAGACAAATATGACAACAATAATAGTTCTGAGCTAATACTTCATTCATAAAATCAATGGATTTTCAAGACATCTTTTAACTTTAAGTTTTGAAAATATTTAAAGTTTTTTTAAAGGGGAAATAAAAAGATCATCTCATTCATTCTAAAAAAAAATCTGATACTAAGAAGTAATTTAATTGAAGATCTAAAAACAATTGTGTTAAATAAAGTTAAATGATATGACTATTCTAAGCATCTTAATACAAATATAGATGATTTAAAGAAATGTTGAGTTTCAAAATAACTACCGAGTAAAACAAATAATGATATGTTATTCACCTATCATAACAGCTTAATTAAAATAAATAACACATAATTGAACTATAAGCCAATAATTTTTTCAATTTCATTTACTTCTCATTGAGATGTAACAATCACTGACGACAGATCTTCATGGGAATTTAAACCACGACAGATTTAACATCCATCAATTTCACGGCGATTCTTTAGAGGCATCAGGATTCGAACCCGCGACGAAACAATGCCGACCGCGAGTTTGCGACAATGACCACTAAGCTACTGCGGACACTTGGTTTCCTTAGAAGAAAGAACAAGTAACCAACCTTCAGAAAAACCAACTCTCTTGATTTCTAAATTTCGATCCAACGTCAGATGATGGAGATGACATTAGATCATTCCGTTATCCCACTTTCCAAGTCATATAATACCACAGCTGTTGATGTAAAATTAAATTTCATATATAGTTGCCACGAATGTTTATGAACTAATATCTAACGTCGAAAATTCAAACTACAAGTAAACTTTTCCCATCGACGTTGGTATCATACCTAGAATTCATAATCCCTGTGCTATTGAAACATGACTTTCCCATCACATTATTATGTACTCTTACTCACATAAACTTATGGAAAAGATACATGATTAATTCATAATAGGACTATGAGAATATATTACTTTATTCTGAATTATGACATGGCGTGGCAAAATTTGAGGCTCACATATTTAAAGATTAATGAATCAACCAAGATTACTTTCAACTCATATAAATCTTGCGTGCTTTTATACCCAACTTAAGAACACAAATTTCAAAATCTTGCAAGAATTTTAAATTTCTTCAACATTTTTATTAGTTTGATGATTACATAAGTTTTGTATAAGTCAATAAATAAAGTGAAAAATTCCTTTTGCTTTGTTAACATTTTAAAACAGGGTTCTTGACTACGGTCAGTGGGTCTCAGGAGAGTCAGTGAGCGCGAATGGTAAAAACAATTAATTCAAATTAATTACCTTTCTGTACATGTACAACTATTGATGTATGAAATAAACGCATTGAATTGTATCTATCATCAAAAGTACATAATCATAATTTAGCGTTCTTATCCAAAAAATACAAAAACCGTTTTCACATTCACATGCATGCAAGAAATAAAATAAACATCTTACATAGAAAAATTAATCAAATTTGAAAAATTATCTTACAATAAAAAAAACGTTTTAAGGTTTATTAATTAAAATAAAATCAGTTACAAAGAAATTTTAAATTTTTAAAAATTAATAAATTTTATTGTGGGTAATGATATTTAAATGTAACGCACAACTTCCTATTTTAATTGCATTTTATACGTAAGCATATATTCTACGTATATATAAAGAATCCTTGAGAGTGGAAGTCTATCTGAAAAGTAAAAGTAAAGCAATTAATAAATTTTGAACAGAAGTCGTTCTACAGAAACACGAAAATGATTGGCAAAGCACCTCGCAATTCTGAACCATGGTCAAAGTGAGGAGTACGAACTTGAGATGGTATTTCACTCTCTAAATTTACACTAATATTCTCATCATCTGAATATTGAGTTTAAATCCCATTTAATGTGCAGCAACCTTCGTTATTCCACGGGAAGGGTTCTTCAATGCATTTATGCACCTCGACTTGACATCACTGGTCACGAGCCTCACTACTATGACCCTCGCCAGCAGTTATTTCCCATATACGAAATAATTTTAACCTTCAACTTGACGGTTACGTCTATAGAACAAAATATTTATTTTAAAAAATCTGTAATACACCAATGCAAAGGGTTATTACAGACAGTGAAACTTCAAACTAAAGACACACAGCGATGATATCTTAATAGGCGCAACTCATTCCCAGACGTCCGAACCGCGTCCCATATAGCCTCTGGAACTCTATTCAGCTTAACATGTAGCAGGCTCCCATCAATTCCAAAGACACCCCCCCCCCCCGAACGGGAAGGGGGCGGGGGGGGTTGATTTCATCGTACTGAATCCTGAAGGCGATCAAGATTGAAATTCCCAACTCCACCGACCACGAAATTCATAAACTTAACTCTACCAAACTCTACCAGAGCCCTCAAATATTTGATTGATTGATTTTTTTAATTAAAATCACAATCAGAAGCAATACAGATGAGTGGTCGACGAACCTTGCAATATTGAACCTCGGTCAAGTGGTGAGGAAGACGCATGATATAACACCTCTTCCTCCAAACTTTCACATCATACTAATAGGAGGACTTGGAGCCTCAAAAGATTTAACATACTCCAATCCCGCTAATCGGCAAGTCTTTAGTGGAATCAAGACTCGAACCCACGACTCTAGGGCAAGAACGCCGACCGCGAGTTCGCTACCTTGACGACTCAGTTGCCGAGGCATCTGAATCCCAAAATAGTGGTCGCGTGAATGCATGCGTGCGCGTCCATGCACGTACATGTGCGCACAGTGTACTTTTATATAAATTTACACAAAACATTTTCCCAAATAATTTATTCGAATAATACAAAAGCCAATGTTTAAATTACCACAAATCAATGAAAACCGCATTAATTCTAGAAACCCACAATAATGCGATTTCAGTTCCATTATAACGTTACTTACTTGAAAGCACCACTCGCATCTCTCCTCATAAACTACTCCAAAAATAATAAACTAAAACACAGAAACTGCATCCTTTTGTTTGTGAGAATAAGCGTCCTTCAAGTTTTCCGGAATTCTTCATTTTCCGGGATAAAGGAAAAAAAGAAAGAAAGAGAGACAAAGCGACGAAAGGAAATCCAGGAGCGCGAAGGACACGGAAATGAATCGGCCCGTGATAAAGACAGATTCGAAGATTACACCCCGGGCCCAATCCATTCACCATCCCAGCGTCGTCCGTCTCGAGTGATTGATCGAGTGCAGGAACTAGTTTAAAGAACGTAAAAGATGCAGACAATTGCGGCAATTCATACTTTTCAAATGGTAGAGAGAGAAACGCAGAAGTGTGGAGTTAACAAAACTCTTTTTTCTGTTTTAAAAGAATTTATAGAGAAAGGAATAAATAACGTCCTTTTTGTTCATGAATTACTGTTTGGGTAAATAATAATGATAAAGACTTCTTTGGAAAAAAAAATAAGGCGTCTCATTTTTTAAAATAGTTTTGGTAAGTACAATATTACAGAATATATTAAGCTAAAGTTTCAAATAATTGATTTGTTTCTTTTTTCTTCTCTAAGTCTATTTTCATACCTTGTGTAGTTATTTAATATTACAGATTTAATAAATTTCATAAAATTCACCATGTAAAAAATAATAAAATCATAGGCAAAATATTCATAAAAGAAATAATTTTTAATAAGTATTAACCTGCTAATGTCTTGAGAAAATGGCGTCAACAAAAACGTGGGCATACAGGATACATGGTGTTAGGTTCAAAGGATTGACATTATAATACATTACGATTATGATAATTATATTTAGTTTGCTTATGGATAAGATATATTTAATTTAATATTTTAACGTCTGTTTTTATTTTAATATCCGAACAGCCTACTTTAATTATTTATCATTTGCTCTCATTTTAATATTTTATTAAATAATTTATTTTTATGGCAAAATCATCTGTTTTTTTTTTTTTTTTTTGTTGCTAACATTTGCACCGTTTTTGTACTTTAGAATGTTTTGCTTGCAAAAATAAAAATGTATTAGGAATTTCAAGAAGGTATTTTCTTTTCTGCATAGTAAGTGCTTCTGTGGAGCCTGGGGCTCAGAAGTATCCTTAATTGAAGCTAATTAAAATTCAATTTGAATATTGTACTTTTCCGAGAATTTAACAGAAAAAAAAAAAGAAGAGAAAAACGGTAGCACATCTTAAATTAACAAAACCAATTTAAATTTTTTTCATTATTTGTTATTGCTTTCATTAATTAATTTATCATCCTAAAACATGCGTAAGATTAGGTAAACTGAGTAGATCATTGATTTTTTTATTGAAAGTAGCAGGAAATGCTGTTTACCAGAAAACAGGATGTATTTAATGTTCAAGGATGGAAAACTTCTACTGCGATTGGTAGAAAATAGTATACGGATAATAATATCAAAACCTACAGGACAAACAAGTGAAACGTTGAATAAATATAAAAGGAAATAAATTGTTTAACTACAGAATCTTTCATAAGTACTTCATTTATGTCAATATGTACAATAAATTCTCAAAATTACTCCAGCAATGCTGCATACTTAGAATCGTCGATAGAATGATTGACTGCAAAATATGGATCACTCGAATATTCGTTGAGGCAGCCCGTGTGTGAGAAATGCTAGAATTCTTGAAATTATTCATCAATCATCCCATTTACGTTGTCATTCATGTGTTACTAATGGTAGACGAAATTTCGAACAATTATAGAAAAGGGTACAATCGTTAAAAATTTCGAACAATGTTATTTTTCGTCACTGTTTTCTTTCTTTCTTTCTTTTTTAAATAGGATAACTTGGTAAGATATTTCAATGTAATATCAATACAGAGGCTATAGATACAATGTTAATAAAATGAAAAGAGAAATAAATGAGATAAAAAAAACACGATTCTCCTTAAATTAAACACTTCACGAATACCATCACTTTCAAAGTAGCAGATGTATAAAAACACGTCTCAATTAAATTAAACGTCATTAAGACTTTATCCAGAGATGAATAAAAATCAATTTAAAAAAGTAATTTCAGTTTGGAATGTTTTCTTAAGTTTTAACACTTTTTTTCTGCACAATCCAATTTTTTTTTTTTTTTTTTTTTTTTTTTTTTTTAGGAGAAGCTCACTTAGCAATTGCATAAAATACGAAAAGAATTTTTTGGAAATCTTATTCATTTTTTCAGAAGTTTTTATTCTTTGATTCTACAGCATTTTTATACCGTGGGAATTTTTATCAAGAATATTCTTCTATTTTTTTTAACGGTAATCGGATTTCTGATAACATAATACAACTTTCATATTAATTAAATTTTAAAAAAAAATTACAGTGAATCTTTTTTCGATAAAAATTTGGTATTTCAGGTCTTTCCTTTTTCTTATATAATTAATATATCTCTTTTTAATCTCAAAAAATATTTTAAGAGTAAGGGGAAAAATATTTTTGAGGAAAATTAGTGCTTTTATACATATAGATGTATTGTCATGTAATTTTGGTACTCAACTTTCTATTTTTAATAATACGAGTTCTTTGTACATAATCATGTCTACCAAATATTTTTCATCGGATAATTTCGTCTGATCAAACGATATCAAATTAATATACATATGCATAGATAACTAAATAAAAACATATATCCTTGAATGTTTCACAGATTTTATTATTTTTCACAGCAACTGGTTTTTTTTTTTTTAATTTGTATAAGAATATTCCATTTTTTTTTCTCTTTGAATCTAATTTACATTGATTTTACAATGAACAGTGGAAATTGATCCCAATGTTCAATTTTTAATCTCATTCCGGAATAGCACAAATTCCTTTGCGATTGAAAAATTATTCATTATACCATTATAGATATTTAGTTGATCATCATTATTATATGCGCATCAAAAGACAGGCACACTTCCAAATGAAGATAATCATGTAAAACAATTCCATTTTATGTCGAATTTAATTATTTATAATTTAATACAAAGGCATTCGAAAAATAAGCTGTATAAACGTACTTCGTTATAAAATACAACTGCAATTCCTTTTTAAAGAAATAATTCTTTACTCGTTTAAAATAAATTAATTAGAAACTGCCCGAAGCTTTTTTTCTGAAGAGGTACTAGAAAAGAAATTGCTACAAAAGGAAAATTAACAATACAAAACCGAAAATAAAACTGAGAGGATATAAATTAAAGTATGAGCAAACAAAATTAAAGGAAAGAAAAAAAATTCGTGAACCTAACGCTTACAAACTTTAGTCGCTCATGAGTGATGGAATGAAATCAATGTACATAAGCACCATTTGAATAAAAAAAAAAAAGGCATATCCCTGAAGGCAACACACATACACTTTTCAACTTTTTAAGACATTTCTCTAATTAGGATTACATCATTTCTACTCTTTCGGATCTTGCGTCTTAAATCATTTATCCGTTACAAAGTACAGTGATAAATGATTCGCTGTTCACTTTTTAATCTCACCTCTGCACAGTGCAGGTCCCATAGCGATTTGCAAAACGATCCTAGCAAAGAACAGCGTCTTAATTTCTCACAATGGAAAGGATTCCCGACCCCCTCCCGTTAAAAGCGTCCGTTGGCAATTACAATCTCTCAGAGAACAAGATTAATGGGACCTGCCTAGAGAATGTACAGAGAATCATTTTTTATTTTCTACTCCGAGTCCGGTTTTCTGTCTTTTAAAAGTGAGTTAATTAGTTCGCTTGTCTATCTTGTCTCTCTCAGAGGGAGAGTGAATGGAAAATGTGTTCTAGAAAACGTTAGAGAATGAGAGAGAGAAAAAAAAGACGAAACAAGGAAAGAATCTGGAATGTTGGAAGTAATCAAATGTTTACACAAAAGAGTAAATATTTTGCGCGCTCAAAGAACAAGCGAAAAAATGTTAATAACTCTTTTTAATCCTTAATAAGCCGCTTATTTCAATTAATTCTTCTTTTCCTTTTCAGTCTTTCATTGCTAGAGTTAATAAACACGATTTTTAACAGGAAAATGAAGGAAAAGTAATATTGCTATAGCGCAATGTTTTAAAACTCAAAGTACTGAAAGGAAATTTTTATATAAATAAGTAAATTATGCTTCAGAGGTAAAGAAGAAGCTTTAAAATATACTAATTACTTGCTTTTGATCTCTCGCGTTTATTAATTGGACTAATTTTAACGAATTTAAATGAATAACAGTGAAGCAATGAAAAGTGTGTATTCTATTAAGAGACAACATGGACTGTATAACTTAAAAAAATATATAACAAAGAATTTTAAAGTTAAAAAAAAAAACACAATTTCATAATTTAACGATATTTGTATAAGACTGTTGAAGATTTTGCTATATAATTATTAAAAGGAAACGTTTTTCATTTAATAAATATGAAACATTACATTGATTTAAAAATCAAAGTAAAACTTCAAATTCAAAATAAGTTGATTATTTTCGAAACTATTCGCGATTAATTAACTAAAATTTATTTTTGAATTTATGGAAGATTTAGTAGTGTTTGTGAATGTTTCTATAAATTTAAAAAATCATGAGAAACATTCTTGAGTCATTTTTAAACGCATATCTTATTTTTTGCGGCCTAATTAAACTATAAAAATTAATAATTTTATTTTTTCGACTTATATAAAGTTAGAGAAAAGCAACTACTTTAAAATTGTATCCGGCTTAAAAATTAGCTTTGAAGTACTTCATAATATTCAACATTAGTTTAAGAGGATGTATCATAAAGTTTTAATTATTATTAAGAAATAACAGAGATATTAGGATATAATTTATTCCATGTATTAATTGATCCTTATGAACATGATGTAAATTACAGCAATTGATGTTGATTAGTTTGATTTCAGGAAATCGAAGATTGAAGCAACTCCCAGTATCGTTAACGTTTTAACTAATATCCCAGGGTATCGTTAAGTTTTAATTATTACTAAAATAACCAAGATAAGAACTAAATATTTACTTATTATTTTTAAGATTTCTCCACATAATCACCATTTAGAGTTACGCATTTCTCTCAACCTTACTCGATTTTTCGAAGGACGTCACAGTAAAACTCATCAGATTGAGACTTCTCCATACTACGGGTTACTTCAATGTACGGCTTCCTTAAACCAGACATACTGAGAGTTATTTCTAATCCCTAAAACTAAAAAAAAAAATCAATAATAGCTGTAATTTGTAACAGTACGTACGTAAGGATTATTTAATAAGCAGGATAAATTTTATCTAGATAACTCGGTTATTTCTTAGTAATAATTAAAACTTCACGATGCCTTTTCGTTTTGGGGCGACAAAAAAAAATAAATAATTTCTTAAAAATCATAAACGAGTTACATTTATTTTTTGGCCTCTCTTCTCTCTCCTTCCCTTTCTGTAATAATCTATGCAGGATTTTTTTTTTGTTGCTAAGTACGAGTATTTAGTTAAAAACTACTATTTAATACATATTAAATAATTTTAACTGTCAGTTGCAAACAGTAAAGATTAATTTACTGACAGCAGAAACGATTTGATAAATGAAAAAAAAATAAGATAGGAAATTTATCCGAAAATAACATTGCTTATTTATCAGAACCCATTAATGAAATAGGATCAAAAGGATTCAAAAAATTATGTACCAAATATTTGCCTTTAATTTTCTTGAAACAATAAAACATGTTCAAAGCATAATATTTTCAATTAAATTTTCTTTTTCTTTCCCCCTTTGAATTCAAACTCGCCAACAATAAATATTTTTCTCAAGAAATACGGTATATATATCATCTCTGTTACAAAATATTCAAAATAAATCGGAACATGGGATAACATTCCTAGAAGATATTTCGAGAAATCCTTAAGAATAGAAACTGTGAATATTAATCAATAAACATAGATCTTGAAGAAATACTGTCTATAAATTGACATATAAGAGATCAATATTAATTCATAATAAAACATATAATTAAAATGTTTTAATAATTTAATCGATTTGGCCATGAGGGTAATGTCATTAAAAGAGCAGAAATGACTGATTTCAATACACTCTCCACAAAATTTTCCAATTAATGTAATCACGTACTTAGCATCCGAAATCTTACTTTGAAAACTTATCCGATTCAAATTAGATTTGTTCAATTATGTTCCAAATCGCTTCTCCAAATTCAGATTAATAAACTGCTACAATACAATGCGTATTAATATTAAATTTGTGGCATCACGGTAACGAATAATTGCATTTTTACATATATAAAGTACATGCTATTCTGGTCAAAAGAATATGTGTTCGATTAATATGTCATCATGTGACCGTGGTTTTAAAATTAATTAATAACTAAAGGCGTATTAACTATGGTTATCAAAACTTCGTGTCGATCAGAACTGGACAAACGGAATCGTTCAAAACAAAAAGGGCAAATATACATATGTTATCAATGATAGTAAAACACGATATCTTTATTCGAAAAACACTCAAATAATTTTAATACAATGTATTAAAGATATATATGCCTATGCAAACAAATAGATCCATAATACCAGCTTAATTATTATTATTTTATTTTATTTTACAATTTAATTATTACATACATCATTAATTAGCTTTTAATTACTATTTCCTTAATTCAAATAATGATGGAGTTGCACTTGTAATAATAAATAAATCACAATAAATCTATTTTTTATCACAATTAAAATTAAATTATAGTTCGAAGACCACAAAAGATACAAACAATTCCGAAACACAGAAAAAATTATTCTGCACAAGGTTAGTAGATCAGCAGCCGAAACAATTATTTGTAAGCTCTCTCTATATTACAAATAGTATGCTAGCATATTGGGAAAATTTCATTTTCCGATTTATTAAATTTGAATTTCTTGAATTTTTTTGAATCAAACAAATCAATGTTATAAACAGTAGTATGGCGGCATTTCAAAACACTTTGAAGAAAATAATAGAAATCCTTAAAAACAATGAGAATGTTACAACCTTATACCTCCAAAATACCTTGCTTTATTTATTCTAATAAAAAAAAATCAATTTTACAGCTTACGTCCCTTGAAATATTTACGGCAAAATTCATTTCACTGATACATTATAAATATATTCACTCTAAGACATAAAATACGTTTGAAAAGTTACTCACGAAATTCAAAATAAGCGAAAGAAAATGGTCATTTTATGCAACCTATTTCTAAAATAATCCGATTCCTTCTTTTAAATTGATTTCATAATGCTTGTTTAATGAGTTTCTTGTTCACGATTTTCATCATTTTCCCATTTCATTTTCGATTTTGCCCCAAGTTTTCAATTTACACTTACATTTGAAAAAATCGATACGCCGCTCAAATATTCGAACTCCAAACTTATCCACAAATCCTCAGAAAATCTCTAATATGCTTCCAACTTTATTCATCATGCAAATTCGAAACGTACAAAGAAAAAAAAATCTAAACAAATATTTCGCAAAATTTTTACATTACGGGTGAACATTGTGAAATTTTGAAAGTATGTATGTGTTTACAGTTTTGCTTTCAGACCGTATGTTACTTTTCTTTTACTAAGAATAACTGAAGTCTTCCCTTTTCACACTATTAGTTTCCGTTGTCTTACAAGCAGAATGATTATTTCCATGGAATTTTCTTTTCTTGCATTAACGTTCATTTTTCAAACTATCCATGGATTAAATAAAAAGGAAATATTGATCTAAAAAATATTATACAATTTAAACAGTTTTCAAACAGAAATAGAATGACAATTAAAACAAAAATCGAACGCAATTCAAACGATGTAGCTCAGCAAAATATTAAACAGAGTCTAAATTGCCATTCACATTTTGGAAATTTTTCTACAAAATTTTGTGCTGGATTTCACAAAATGAGTCTTAATACAATTTAAAAGTTTTTTTTTAAGTATAAACAGTAAATATTCATAAAAATAGAAGGGGAAAAATCTTTATGAGAAGACTTTAACTTCCGATTTCGAAATAGAGACTTACGGTTATTTTTTTGGAAATCGTCTGATATTAAAATGCTTATAACTTCATTTCTATGTATCGTAGCTACAAATAAAAGGTAGCTTGAGAAAAAGAAATTTTCAAATATTTTAAAGGGTAAATACCAAAAAAAAATCGATATTTTCTTCCAAATTCCGAGTTTTTAACGTAGTTGGATACCATAAAATACAAATTTGGAAAAATTATCCCGGCATAGAAAGAAACTAATGGTGTAAATCGCATTATTTTTGCTACATCATTTAAATTTTTAAATGAAAATGTACACATAGAAGCTAAAATATGCAAATATGTTTTTAACGATGTTGTTTTTAGAAACGTTTACAATGAAAGATAAGGGATGCAGTATAAACAGTCAGAACTTGAAAAATATGCAACAAACATTGAAATACATTGTAGTTTCTTATTTTAAAAAACTACTAGATGCCGAAAGATAAATATAAATTTTATTCAGTATTATTTGTATTATTTAGTTATATAAAATGTATTATGCAAGAGAATAATTGTATTATGTCAGAGAATATTTGTATTTACGTAAGAGTGTTGTTTAAGGTTAACAAACTTAAAGAACTCTAGAGAAAGGAGTTTAAAAAAATAAGTAAATAATCAGAAATAGATGCGAAAGAGAACAAAAGTTGTAATTTGATTTCACAGCAACAACAAAAAGATTCGAATGACTGACAATGACGGAAAAAGGAAAACAATATAGAACACACATAACATTAAATTTAAAATTAGTTAAAAATAAACTTGACAAATATGCAACAAACTTAATAACGTAAATTATTAGTAACAAATAAAACAATTATATATTCTTGCTTTAAATAGGCAAGATATAAATGGAATATTTTAGAATAAAATTCATTTGTTTCGAAAGATACACTATCATGAATAAACAAAAGGGAGAAAAAAAGATATTTTTAAAAAATTATAAACTGATAAAAAAGCGCTGTGATGTTTAAGTATATTATAATGTGAGAAGAGAATTAAATGAAATGAAATTTCATTCATTTCCTACTTACTTCAGTATTAATACTAGTACTGATACACTATACTACAAAAATTAGTCAATTTTCTCTTCATTAATAACATATTCATTTACTAAACTAATTACATGCGAGTCCAAATACCCTTCTTCTTCAACAACAAATACACAGAAATCATTATTTATAAAAATTTCACTTCTGAGTGCAAATGTTAAACAATTCAATCGATTTCAAGTAAGTTATTCATGCGAAACATTCTAGTTGTCAGGAATTTACACTACAACAATGGACAAATTATGATATAACTAGGAAACAAAATTCAAATCTGATTCGACATGAAGTTGTCTTTTTAAAGTAAAAAGCAGAAATGCTTCCTATATAAGAATAAAATACAGGAATAAATTATAATACGATTTAAACACGGACATTCCCTCCATATTTTTCACACAGTTGAAATCTCTTTCACTTAGTGTTATTGATTTTGTTGCACCACTCCACACAATCAGATATCCATCCTCACTTCTCATAATGCTCTGATCCATGCACACATTATGGCAAACGCTCTCCAGAGAACTTGCTGTTGAAATTACTAGAGGAAGCATACTTCATCCGCTACATTACGTAATGTTGAAGGAGCGGGGGGAGTAAACGAAAGGGTCCGTGAAAAATGAGCACCATTTTATAAATTTATGTCTAAAAGAAATATGGGGATGGGATGGCAACTTCCTTTCTCTTCCCTTCGACTTAACGAAGTTTCCCGTAAGAAGCTCACTCAATGAGAGAGGAACATAAGCTCCTTTTTTTCTGTATTAAAAGATTTACTCTGGCATGCATCGTTGCAATTTCTAATACCATACACCAAAAGAGAAAAGGAACGAGATTAAAAATGGCTACTACAACGAGAGGAAGAAGAGTAAAAATCTATTTGCATAACAAGGGGGCCCGAGATCGAAACAACAAAGTTATTTTCCAAACAAGCCGATATAGAGCGGGAAGCAGCAGGAATTAACATTTCCCGAGGCAGCCGTACAGAGTTATATTTTGAAAAGAGGAAGAAAAAAAATTCAAAAAATTAGTAATAAAGAAAGAGCTTTTGGGGGAGAAAATTCTCTGAATGAAAGAAGACTCTGGAGATTCAATGGAAATTTGATTAAAGGAACAAATGGGACAAATACCAGCTGGGGAAACGTAGTTGCCGAGAGTGCATCGGAGCTTATTAATTTTATCCGGAAAGAAAGAAAGTAATAATAATAACATAAAGCGAAGTATAGAAAATCTAGAATTAGAAAAGAAGAGAGAAAAAAAAAAAAAACGGAACCACAATAGGTAGTTGGACGATATAAACTTTTGGACTGAATTTAATTCCTTTAAAGGTTCTGTTGGATTGAGATAAACATTTTGAAGGGGGAATATTATAAAGAGAAAATAAAATATATTTAATTCGAGGCATTCATGATATTTTATTAGAGATGAAGGAATACACAGGGCAAAATAAAAGAAATAACAGTCATTCGTGGCTCAACAATTCTATCATTGAGAGAACGAGTTATAATTTTTCGTTGAATGTCACGTTTCATCAAAAAATTTATGAGAAACTCTGTCTCTCTTTTGACAATTAAATATATATATATATTCTTTACAACAGTAAAAAATTTAAATTTAACACAATAGAATTATTTTTTCGATCTGCATTTGAATTACATTATTTATATTAATATTACTCATAGTTACGCAAAAATTTCATAATGCTGTAATAAGTTTTTCTCGTGAAACAAGAAAAGAATTTAGTCATTGATAATTATCAAATATTAACTTATTGCAATCAAATATAAAGTAACTTGTATGATTGATCACGAGCCATCAAACTAAAATCTACATTTGAAACGGTCTCAAAATATATTGAAAATATGAGGACAATATCTAATTTAACAAAAAAAAGCTATTTCTGAGCTTTTAAACCAAAATAATGTAACAGTTATTCTGTATATATTCCTATCAAAATAATTCTTATCTAAAAAACATTTTTATGAAAATATGATTTCGAATATAAAACTGAGTAATAAAAAGATATTTTTAAACTTTATTACATATAAAATTTAGTAACAAAAATTGTTACGTAATGAAATTTAAGTTAGTAACCAAATTGTTACTATGCGCTTATTAAAATTCAGCAAAAAAATGCAATTTTAATAAGCGCAGTTAAAAGAACAAAAAATCATCTTAGTTGTGTTAATATTCATAATTATAACCCCTCAGCATGTTAATTAAACAGAATCACAGAGTAGAAACATTTCTAAAGAAATTACTTGATAATTTAATCTCTACCTTAACAAACCATTCTCCTTCGCACAATTTTTAACCAAGTAGCAAACGGTTCCTAAATTTTTTCCAGCCCCTTTTAAATGGGACGGACATCACCAGTGTGACACATTATACCTCGTCCTAAACTTCGTTGGGAAAAACTTTTAACATAAAAAGAAAGAATTGAACGGCGCAGAAAAGTGAGGTTATCCTTCTCTTCTAGATTGCGGGGCGGAAACGCAATTGCAGAGAAAGATAAGAAGTAATGAGTATGTGTAGAACGGGGAGTAAGTGGGCAACATAAAGGCGATTAAAACTCCAATTTGTGTCTCCTGTTCCCCAGAACAATGATAACGAGAGTTTTAGTTTGCATTTTTTTTTCCGATGTGCTTTTTTGATGAAAGCGACTGATAAAAGATGAATCTGAGCAAATGGAAAGAAGCACGGAATGTTGTTATTTACGTATTAGCGATTTGAAGGCGGTGCATAATTATCAAAAAATAAATAAAAGTGTAACTGCTAGATCAAACAACTTCGAAAGCGTGTGGAATTATTTTTAAAGGAACAAAAAGAGAGAAAATCTTTATAATGGAAACATTTTGTTGCAAGATATAGTCATTAAAAATACACACGAGGAAAAAAAAGTACAAAATAAAGTAATTTCAGTATCATTTCCAAAAGCAATTTAGACTTTTATTTATATATTTACTTACTGGTTACTTTTTGTTGAAGAAAGGGAAAGAAGTTATAGTAATGATGCTTGGAATAAGAGAAAAAGAATGTGTTCAATAAAGTTGTACTGCATTAGGTGAAAAGTTCAAATTACAGATCCACCCTTTAAAAAAAATAGATTTGACATGAATTCAATGGATTCATTTAAAACAGATTAATTATCAATATTTCCATTTAAATAAATTACAAAAGAAAAACATTGCATTTGATAGCAGAATAAAAACTTTTTAAAGGAATGAATGAATGCAATGAAAATAACAACTAGAAAAACTGTTTCCAAAGTATTTTTGTTACGACGTAATTTTTGGAAATAAATAAATAAATAAAAAGAAAGAAATTTGAAACATAATTATGAACTGATCATGGAAAAGATGACCATCGTCACAAACATGCATGCGTTAACAAAGAGTGAAAAATGACGTCAGAGGTAAGCCAGTAAAGTTCAGAAATATTACATGTTTAACTATATAATTAATAAAAGTGCAATATCTTTCAGAAATAATAAAATCTGAGCACTTACTTAAAGAAAACAAAATAATTAATAATTCATAAAAACTTGTATGTATTTCAATGAATTGTGATCGTGATTTTATTAACATAGCACTGAAAAGCAATACGAGAGATATTGGTGGCGGACTTCATAATTTTGAACCTCAATCAAGTGACGAAGACGACACCTGAGCTAGTATCTCCCTCTCCAACCATCCACATCTTACCATAGGAGGATTTGGAACCTCGACAAATTTAAATTGTCTTTGTCTTTATGTACTTCAAAACGTCAAGAATTCACAAACATATCTGTTCCACTTCCTTACACATTTAATTTTGAATATATTTTCATAATTTAACGCATTTTTCCTCCTAAAACTGATCTTCTGAAAAAGGGGAACACTTAGGACATCAAATTGTGTTAAAGAAGATTAAAACTTGATATGAACAAAGTAATTTTCATTTTCACACAGTGATGGAAATAATATCACAATTTCTTTAACATAAAAATTTAAGTTACCTCCTTACAAATATTTTAATTTACAAGAAAAAAATATTTTCTATTAACAAAATTTGTATGCACTTAAATATGTCCAAAATTATGCACATTAAATAGTACGGATATGTATATAAAACAGATTATGACAAAGTTTACTCAGTTGCAAATATGATTAAGGCAAGCATCATTTTTTTTTTTAATTTCTGTCGTTTTTACTGTGTTATCTAAAATTGAATCAAAGTAAAATATTTTAAAACACATTTATTGTCAATTATAAAAACATATAAATAAGACTTTTCTGACAAGAACAAATATTTGTTTAAATTTTTAAAAAAAAATGATTTCGTATAGCTAAATTAAAAAATATATATATATCAATAGATAATTTCAATTTCCAATTAAAAATATCGAAATTTAACAATCTTTTTCAGGTCGTGGAGTTATATTTTATACATAAGTATTTCTTTCATGCATATCTCATACAGATTTTTTTCATAAAGAAAGTTGAGCATAATTTAAGGCATTTTTAATTAGTTCTGAGTCATTTTCCCCCACACATTAAGATGAGAAAAACATTATTTCATTAAAAAAAGGGGGGAAGTAAAATGGGAGACAACACTTATTTAAAAAAAAGTTATGTCGTTAACGAAATCATGTATTAAAAAGATTAAGGTAAGTTTTAGAAAAACAATTAAAAAACTCGGAAGACTCAGAAGAAAAGTTTAGAGCGGTTTTTTTCCCCTCCATTTTTAAATTTTTGACATGGCATTTACGCTCTTACTAATATATATCCTAAAAAATAGATGCATTAAGGTTATTTTATACCTATTCTTTTTTTTTTAATTTTTTTTTTTTTTCAAATTTAAGTTTTGTATTAACACAAAAAATAAATTATTAAAAGAAAACTAATAAATAAATAAATCAGAATCTTCCCGAAAATAAAATAATTAAACACTAAATTTCAGACACTAAATTTCCTTCTAATACAAGCAATCTACACACACATGAAACTATACAATAGCACCAAGTTTATACAAATATCTGAACACTGCAATTTAATTCACAATAACTCATTAACACGTTTTATCTCTACACTCTAAAATTCATATACACAGTGGTTCATTTATATTCTCTTAAAAAGAATGTCCTAGAAGGTTCTTTTTGGCCTAGAAACATCAGGAAATGTCGCTAAATTTACATATTTGGCGACAGAATTTGTTAGCCTACCTATGCATTCATTACTGTCTGTAAAATAAATTTTCCTGCAAGGGTAGGCAATCTGCGAGGAAGACAAACTTTCGCGTAACAATATTATCTGTGTTTATATTAGGTCAACCGGAAAGTTCTGTCCGGTTTTGAAGTGAAAGAAAATAGTACATTTTTCATACATTTAATAATATTTATTGTGTAATACAAATTCTGACGTTATTAGGATTAGGCTACAAATAACGCAGGGAAAAAAATGAATTTTTTACACATGGATTTTCTTCAAACTTAAGCGTTTATTAAATTAATCATCAAACTAAATACGCGTAAAATTTTTTAGCTCGATTAAACATTGTAAAAATTTTTACGAGTGGATAGTTTAATTTGCAGGTTTCAATATTCAACTGTTTCACGTCAACAATTGGAACTATGAGTAAAATTTAATTTTTTAAATAAATAATTTTATCATTTTTTTTACATAAATTATAGTTAAATTATCGTATTGTCATCCAAAACAATCATGTATAGAAAATTTCAACTCAATTGATCGCTTTAAAATGTGAGAAAAGGGTTTTTCAAGTTTTGACCCAGACATAGTTACTATGTGAGTAGTAGAAAACCCATTAATATGTGAGATGGATGCTTCATGAATAAAGTGAGTAAACTTTGTTTAATCGAGGTCGTCATATACACATCTCTCCTTACTCGGAACACAAAAGAAATCCTTCTTGGACCGGATCATAACTAGTGATGAAAAGTGAATTACTATTAAATATCGTAAGGAAAACTGCATACAGGGAGCCTAGACAACCCGCCATCTCAACCTCTAAATCTACCTTGAGCCTGAAAAGGAGAATATCGTGAATACGGTAGGACGTCCAGAAACTAATACGTTAACGAGCATTTAAAACCTAACAAAAAGTTCGATTCGGAGATATTGTGTCAGTAAATGGATGATTTCAACAAAACACTGATACAAAAGAGGCCGGAAATGTTCAATATGAAGCACAATATATTATATATGATAATGCAAACCACATGCTGCTGAGACGATACGTCAAAAAATCACAGAACTAGGCTGGGAATATCTGTCGCATCCACCCTGCTCTTCAGACCTAGGCGCCCTCTAATTATCACTTGTTCATCTCCTTGTAGAGTTTTTTAAGAGAAAAAAAATTCAAAACTTAAGCATACGTCAACGTAGCACTACTTGAGTTCTTCGCTCTAAAGATAAGGCAATTTTCAAAAGGAAAGGTATTTACAAATTACCATCACACTGGCAAGAGATCATAAATAACGACGGAAAATATATTGTATAAAAATATTAAATACATAAAAAATGTATTATTTTCTTTCATTTCACAAACGGACAGAACTTTCGGTAGACCTTATACTTATTCAGATGATTTTTATGTTGTAAAACCACGGCTTTTACAATAAGGGAGCGCGTTTATTTATTCGCAATTTTAAACAAATTAATAGTTTTATAAAAAAAATTATTTGAATCATAAGTTATATTTATAACTAAAGTTTTTTTAAAAAAAAATAACCTAATAAATAATGCAGCCTCATTTGATTAAAAATTATCCAACACAGCCCCTTTAAAAATATCCACATTCCTGCCTCTTAGTTTGTTTGATGCATATTATTGACAGCAGATGAGAAAAAGCTCCGGAAGTCCCAATTTAGATGAGAATGCGTCTTAAAGCTGTAAAATACATCAGTCCAAATAATAAAACTAGAATTTAGTGACTCAGCACAAACTGAAGAAATCAAAGTTCCCCGTATTCCACTGTTGGTTCAACGATGTGCTTAGGTCACAAAACACGAAATAACCAGGCACGTAAATTATGAGAACACTTTTATGTACAAGCAGTAAATAGTTCACAAAGACAAACATGAGCCTTGAAATTAATTTTATTCATAAATGGGCAAATCCATAACATGTAGTCGATGATAACAAAAGTCTATGAACAAACACAACGGAATCACTAACATTTTGAGATTCTTGGGAGAAAAATATCGATGTATCGCAATTTCGATATAACTATATATTCAAAATTTTCCTTCATTTTCTTACTAAAAGCAGTTATTTAAATTTAATATTTTAGGAATAAAGAAGACTTAAAACATTAAACTGTCAAAGAAGTTTATATTAAAATATGTACAAAAATGTATATGCGAGTAATTTACAAATTTGCTAACAATGTAGCGTATTCGGTCGATTTATCATTAATGAATGACCCATTATCATTCAGGTTCTCGGCTCGTATCATTTTTATCAATTCACTACTGCTTCGTATGTCTTGCCAAATTTTAACGACTTAAATTGTTTTCGATCCCTCCCCAAACTTTAAAAAAGTTTTAATAATCGAATCACAATTTTTCAAAATCGTAGACACCGAACTTGTCGAAATTTAATACCTTTTTTTTATCGCGTCTATATTTTTCCTCTCACTATTTTACTCAGCTGAACTTCTCTTTCAGGCTGGGAAATTTCCGTGTAGGGCATGCTCACTATAAGAAATCTAAAGTTAAATTAAATTTTAAGTAAAAAATTCGCTCCGCCTTAGGGAAGTTACGATACAGTATTTGTTGCCGATACCTTACTTGTCAAAATTGCATGTCTTTTTTTCATGACGTCTTTATTTTTTATCCCGCTCTTTTATTAAGCTGAACTTCTTCACAATGGAAACTTTCCGTTCAGAGAATCTCACTAGTTATAAGAAAATATAAAGCTAAATTAAATTTGAAGTAAAAAATTCGCTCCAGTTGGGAAAAGAATTTGCAGACCCGAAGCTAAGAATAACATAAGATACTCACCGGTAAGTTGAGTTAACTTCCATTACTTTAAGAATCGGTAAAATAAAGAACTTTTCATGCGAAAATTTTCTGTCAATATATAAAAATTTTCGATATACAGAAATTCGAAATGTACAGATTCGGCTTGATCTTTAAAAGCAACTCAAACAAATAAATTTGGAATGCAAGAAAAAAAAGGAATATATTGTATGAAACTAAACGCTTTATATAAATTGAGATTTGCACAAAATTATTATAGAAAAACAATATTGGAATATCAATAGAAAACACAGCCATACGCACTAGTTTTGTAGTTTAAAAAAAGTTTTTGATGACATTCTCAAAATCAAATAAATAACAAGCCCAAAACTATTTAAACTTGCTTCAATCACTGTACTTCTAAATCAGAAGAAATTCTAACTTCAGAAGAAAGAAACAAATTCAATTATTTGGCTTTCAAGAAAATAACAGCAAAATAAAATTTAACTCGGATGAACAAAGAGAGAAACAATCAAACTTCATGGTTTACAAGCAAAGAACAAAAGCTGAAATATTTATTTAAGAGACTGGTAGAATAAAATCCGTTTTATTCAGTACTGATTGAGCATTCGTTCGACGTACAACAACATGTATAACAAGGTAAAATAAAATTTAGGCTTGAAACAATGTTTATTTTAAATTAAAACAATGTAATTCTGTTCCATATTCGAAAATATTTTCTGAAATATAAGATTTTATTACTCAGGGTTTTAAAACGTTGTAAGAAACGAAACACAATTGTTCGCTTCGAAACGGTTAAATATTCAACGGACTCCAGGCTACAGTACATATATAAAAATGAATTAAAACACAATTAAAAATATAGAATTACTGATTTAAAAATTGTACATATTCTCATACATTAATAATAAATTTGATACCTCTTTTCTGAAAAAGATTTTAAACTTATTAGTTATTAAAATGAATAATAAATATTAAGATTAATAAAAAAATACGTTTATTTCAGGAATTTTAAAAGAATTTCATAAAAGTGTCTTAAGGTTTTAAATGAATAAGAAAGAGCTAATAATGAGAAAAGATTAAAGTTCCAATCTATGAGAATTTTCAGATCATTACAATTTTTATTTTTTATACATATTCGAGAACTTAAGTAAAAAAAAATATTAAATTACTTGAGCAAGTGGAATTAAACACACTTTAAAAATAAATGAACTAATCAACTTCGTTTTTTACTTCTATCCACTCAGTGATATTTAAGACATTAAAAAAATATAGAACAATTTTACAAAATATAAAAAAGAAACTTGAGGATATAATACGTTGAACTATAGGGGAAAAAACAGTAACTACATTTAAGTCGATATAAATCTACAATCTGTCATTAAGTTTCTACACCATAAAAGGGGGCAAAAAAAAAGAAGGGATGAAATGATATTGGATATTTCTCATCACGGCAAAAATCCAGTTCTTTTCAACTATTTTCTTTCTTTTTTCATAGATTTTTTTTCCAATTGGAAAAAAAAAGTTAAAGAGGAAACGGTAATAAAAAAAACCATTTTTTCCACTTCGCGAGGTATTTTCATTGATTTTTTTCAACGGATCGGCAAATAAAGGATTTTTTTAAAAAAATAAAACTACTTTCTTCAGTTACGGCATTTCGTTTCCCAAAAACTTTAAAACAGAATATCATTTTGCGACAAAATTCATACTTTGGAATTTTTTCTCAATGGCTTAAAAAAAAAAACTTTTGACTTAGTTATATTTTTTGAGGGTAAGTAAAGAATAACAAAGTAATTTTTAAAAAAAGTTTTCTATCTCATACTGAGAATTTTCTTTAAAAAAGAAAATACAGTAATACTTTCAAATAAAAGGGATATACCCACCAGACCAGACATTTTATTCCTTAAATACAAGTACCCCTTAATAAGAGATAAATACATATACTATTTTCAAGGGAACCGGACCAGTAGAATTGTTCGTTAAATAGAGGTGTCCCTTACAAGTGGTACTACCGTATATATAATAATAAGATAATAAATATATATTTTCCATCATTAGCTATAAATGTCAATACATTAACCAGCGAAGGGATCGAAACATTGATTTATTGATTAATAAGTTGATTTTCCAGCAACCAAAAAGATACTTATATACTAATGAGACACACAGCTCGCAGATGTATACGTGTTAAAAAATTACTCATGGGGATAGAAAAATTATCATTTTTTCGATGAACACAAAGGGAATTCGCAGTTTACATAGTATTGGCGTCGTTTCAACAAACAATTCGCGATCTGCTCAGCTCTCAAATGTATATGCCCTTTTAAAAAGAAGGAGAGACCTGAGTTAGAAGTGAGTTACGGTGAAGTTTAATGATGCAAGTACCAGATATGGCTTTGCTACGCCAAACAAGTTGAAACTGTAATCTAGACGTTCGAAAAAATGGGGGGGGGGGAATAAAAATTCATTGACAAGGAGGATCGAAAACAGAGAAGGGTCGCTAGGGTATCCCGGGGACGCGTCCCTGTGTTTATAAAAGACAGTAAACCCCATGGGAAAGAAAAAGATCACTAGGGAGCCTCAAGGGGAATCATGATTTCCATACCTACCAATAGAAGATAAATCCCTGAGGGCAGCCTAGTTGGTAGAGCCAAGGCGTCGGATTGCACATTCGAGATGCCTAAACTTAACCAAATACAATTTCGTTTTTTAAGTTTGATGGCATGTAGCAAAGGAGAAAGCAGTTTTGAACTTTAATGCTAATTTTGTTATCTGGTGTAGGCTGAGTTGAGTGGTACCATACAAAAGAACGTTCACAAGCATCTAGAAATATTTGTACTTGAATAAATGTAAAGTGAATATAAAATAAAAAATACAGCATTGCATTACCTAATTTTCAGGCACTTAAGTATTCCGATATAATTAAATACACACGAACAATATTTTGTTATATTTAAAATAAGCATCAATTTATCAGACGACTTTAAACGCGCGTTTTTTTTCCAGCATAGTGTAATAAAATCTAGAAAAAAAAATAACTGCAGTAAATCATCATTAATCTGGATGCCCGTTAAACCAAACACTCATTTAAACTAATTCATGATTAACAAAAACAAAGTTTAGTCAAGAGTGCAAGACTACATGCTACGCAGTTTTGTACCATGATTAGCGACTATGAAGTCATAATTCTTATTTTTCACTTCATAGAAATTTAATGAAATTAAAGACCACTAGAATCTTACGATAAAATGCGTTGAAGACAACATTAATGAAACCATATACGGATATCTCGAACATTTGAGGTATCTGTGTCAATTAATTTTTAAAGAAATTAACACTAAAAGAAGGCAATAAATGATCAGTCTTCTCTTCCATAAAGGTCTCAAGTATGGCCAGTGAATATCAGCTTGGGCTGTCATATTTTAAATAGATTTTTCTATCTAATGCATGTCAAGTAAGTAATGTATTGATTTGAATTCTCTCTTCTATAATTATTTACCATTTAGCTTTGCTTATTTCAAAATACATCTTCTTTTTACTGTACAGGGTGATTAGCTACATATATGGATTATTTTATACGTTATTTTGTTTAATCCGAATTTTCATTAATCCGTATGAATTAGAGCCCAAATTAGTCCGGGTTAATCAGGTTCTACTGTATTATAAAAATGTTTACAGCTAGATACTTCAAATAAGGGTCAGTACAGTTCGTATAAAAAAGAGGTGTGAAAAACGGTGAGTGTAACAAAATCGGGTTTTGTAATTCCTAATAAAAAAATTTAAAAATATAAAAGAAAAACTGATAAAAAAATTGAAATTGGTTTTGCTAATTTCATTCTAACTTGTGCTAACATTTTTTTTTTTCCTTTTAAATTCTCGGAAAAGTAGAATTAGTCAAAATAAATATTAATTAGCGTAAAGTGAGTGCACTTCTGAGCCCCAGGCTCCACAGAAGCAATTACTAACAAGAAAACATATTTATTACCTCCTTCAAATTCCTAATGCATTTTTATTTTCACATGCATGAGTACAAAAACGCAAGCAGAACATGCTAAAGTACAAAAACGTTGCCAACGTTAACAAAGAAAAAAATAAAACAGACGATTTTGCAGAAAAAATCAATTATTAAATTAAATAATGAAATAAAAGCAGACGATAAAATATTAAATTAAATACATCTTAGCAATCTAAATGTACCTTAAAGCAAACTATATGTAATTATAATCATAATGTATTATTATGTCAATCTTTTAAACCTATCACCATGTCTCCTTTATTTCATGCCCATGCTTTTTCATTGACACCATTTCCTCAAAACAACATGCACTAACGTGTTTAAAAAAAAATCCTCCATGCCGAAAAAGTGGCTTACTTAAAATATGTCAAGGCTCAAGTCTTCTCGATAGCATAGAGAGGATCTGGTAAGCATGGTGTGCTAACTAAGCTGTGTCAATCTCGTCATATGGCAGTTGTGCCAAACTATGAAGCGTATGCCATGTACTGTGTCAAGCAGGCCTTTGCATCAGACTCAGACATAGGTCGGCAATCAGAAAAGTGATTAATATACAAAATCAAACTTATAAGTGAAAACAATCCAGGATTAATATTCTCTTACCGTTACCCACATTAAAATTTTCGTAATAACCTAAATTTCATTTCTCTGAAAGTCCAAAAAGCCCATTAACATTATGATATAATTTATTTGATAGAACCATTCCGATATGAAGCTAATCGATCATATATTGATAGTTTCATTCTCTCTACAGAGATTAATAAAATGGTAAAGTTTCTAAAAATCACATGGAATTTTTTTTTTTTAACTAAAGGTATTGTATTAAGAATGATAATCGTAAATCACTTTTAGTAAATGATGTCTCATTAAATTATCCGCCAAAAGACAATATCCATCAAAAACAAAATGAAAGAAATTTCACCAAAAACTGATTTATACACATCCTATTATGATTAAAAGAAAATATTTTCAAAAACAGAATATTGTTACTTTGGACTATCTCCTAATTGCACCGGAAAAATAGTAAATGTTTCCAAATTTTTAAAAATATCTTATGAGTATATTATTAATATTTTTGGCACATAAGGGTGGAAATGTGTTTTATTATACAATTTTATTTACCATTTATCATGCGCTCTATTGAACTTCAGCCAATACGAAGCTAGAAGGGAATTTTCCGTTTCGTCGAGCAAGAAGTACCAAACGATAAAATAAACCAAAAGATTCAAGAAGCATTAACAATGATAACCAACGACTACAATGCGGATAAATTCTTTTTAAAAAACTACGGCAAAATTACTTATAATTGCTTGCTGTTTCGTTAATAAGTAAATTGATAGAACTGTGAGCTGCTTGATTTTTAAAATTTTCTAATGTAAAAATACGTAATGAGAAAAGAACTGCAAATAAAAGGAGCAAAGGAATAAGATAAGATTGTATACTTAAAAAGTACAATGAAACGCCAACATAAATTATTTACACGTGAATTATTAAAATTTAAAGTTGATTCCAAGGATTATTAATTATATCCCTTTGCTAATATATAATAGAATGACTTTACTTTTTCTTTAAATAAATGTCAGATTAAAATTCTACGATAATGGAATATAATATAACTCAATATAATGTAAAAAGATTTATAATTTGGAAGGCACCAAAAAAGATCATAAATTTACATTAAAATAATTAAAAAGGGACGTTTCACAGAATGCAAACAACTTAAAGTTTCAGATAATACATATTAAAAGTTTATAAAAAAAATACTTAATTGAAATGGTTAAAACTTTAGAGTGAAATGTTAACAATAAATGTTATAAGGGAAAATTTCAAACTATCAGCATTCCCCCCCCCCCGAAACCAACAACACAATGGCACAAATTAATATTCCCTTTATAGAGTCTAAAATCAATTATCTTATACTAAGGCGATAAAACTGGAGTAGAATACTTGTTTCTTTCCGACAGGCAAATAAATTTACGGTGATAAAAAAAAGAAATCGAAAAGATTAATAAATAGAAATAATATTACAAACAAACCTTCGATAAAACACAAATATTTATTTGATATATAACTTTATCAAAAAGGTCTCAACACTAATATTTTCATACACACAAATTTCTAATGAAACAATTAAAATTCAATGTAAATTTACAAATAAACGTTTCGCAGTATCGATATGGTACACTGTACTCATGCTGCGTAATCAGTTCTTTAAGAGTTTAAAATATGTTTCAAAAGTTCAAATACAAAAAAGAAACTCAAACATGTGAATTGCTAATTTCAGATAGTTGCTTCGCGACAAAAATAATGGGAACATATTCTAACGGAAAATTATTCGAATAAAATTATTTTCAATTATAAATACGTTATTGTATTGAATAAAATATGTTTTACTAAAAATACATGTATCATTTTTAAAATACTTTTTTAATGATTATCCAAGGAAAGCAGCTGATTATATGTATATCTCTAAGTAAATATGAGATACAAAATGAATTTCTAGTTTAGAAATTCAGAATGAAATATTTTACTAAAAATAATTATTTGCCATTATTCATAGGAACATTTCAAAACGAACCGAAATTGATTTTTTTATGTTATTCCATCATATATACATGAAAAATTTTCATTTTAATTCATTACATCTCGAATCTCTTTAACATTTCACGAATACTTCTTATCAGTTATCATTCAAATAAAATACATTACATATTCTGTAACCTGAGAATGAACAGCATTTCATAAAATCCGAGACCAACTGAGATATTTTTAAAAAGCATTAACTCCGAGCAAAAATTCATTTCAAAACGAGCATTTTATTTTTAAAATTTTAGTGATTCCTTAGAGATTCCCATCCGCACATTCAGTATGCATTTTATTTGAGACACATTTTCGTAAAGACATAAAAGCTACCCTACTGATATATAGTGACACATTCCCTAATGTTATTTCTTTCAAGAAATCTTTCCGAATTGAGTTGAAACTAGCAGATAGGAAAACAGAATCCAATAATGTCTTATATTTATTTATTTATTTCAGTGGTTAAGTTCCCTATTGCACTCCCCCCCCCCCAATTTTCTACAGTATCCGACTGAAAATCATATTTTAACGTAAATTGGTTTTTTGAAACATACAGATATGTAATTTAACAGACAGAAGTTCTATCTTTATGTAAAATATAGTGATTGTCTATTAACGTCACACTAAGAAGCAACACCAGGGTTGTTGGCGATGCATCTAATAATTTCGGATCTCAATCATGAACGGCACCTGAGTTGACATCTCTCTCTTCAAACAATCACACCATGTCAATGGAAGGACTTGGGACCTTGACCAGATTTATGCGCTACACGGCGGGTCTTCAGTGGCATCAAGGCTCGAACCAAAAACTCGACAAAAACAACGTTGGCCGTGATTCCGCGACAATGACCACTAAGCTAACGCGGCAACTGTAAAATGAAGCAATGCATACAGTAAAAATTATATTATATACACACAATTAGAACAGCTTAAAACATTGTCCATTAAATAAAATGCTTGCTGATTTTTCTGTTTAAAGCGATAATGATGAACAGAGAGGATTAAATTTAAAAATCATAATAAAAGTCAGTTATGTAAACAATGAAGTAAAAAAAAAACATGAGTAACATTTTAAGAATACGGTTCGGATTGTAATGGTACTCTTACCCAATACGGCGAATTGAATTTCTTTTCTCATATTGGAGAAAAGCATCATTACGATTGTAGCCAATACAACCAAATATTGGAGGTCAACATGTACAAGGCGAAGCAATCGAGGAAATAAGATTCTCGCTGGACTCTGGTATACGTACCGTCTTCTTATGTCTAAACAAAGGTTGCAGTTACATCGCCAAATCCTAATAATATTTGCACGCTAATATTTAAACGCCAAAATTTTATTTTTTACACATAATTCCGCATTCGGCAATAAAAAGGAATTATATTACCAATACTCAAGCTGTGTTGTTTACTTCAGTCACTTTATTCGCAGAACAGCCCATAATTAATTAACCTATCGAGTCCACTTGACGTGAAAGGGTAATTAATTATGAGTCGCGAGTCGATTTACGTTAATTACACTACACGCAAGTCGTTAACATTTTTTCCTCTCTTAAGTAATGTAACAGAAACTGAATGCCGAGCATCTTTCCCTGGATTCATGTCACATATTGAGAACTTTAAAAATTAGCATAACTCTTAAGCAATTAATTGAACCCTATAACTACTTCAAATTTTTCGAGGTGGGTCGTGTAAAACGTCAAGTCACTTTTAACTAAATAGTTTTTAATTGATTTTTTGAAAAAGGTAACAAGAGTGGAAAGTAATCAATTATACCTTTAGAAAAAAAAATTGTAAAGACGACAAGGCATTCAAGGAAACTGTAACAATCAATATCATTCTGCTAGTATGTTTCAGAAATACTTAATTTATGAGAAACTTGATTGATTGAGATTTTACGATAACAGAGTAACAAAACAAAATTACCTGCAATGGTGTAAGATAAATTCAATACAATATACTAAATTTTAAAACATATCAGATAAAACTAATTAATACATGATTACATTGATACAATTAAACGTTCGGTCATGGAAAAAAATTATATGCTTTTATACAATTCCAACAATTCATTTTTAGAATAATTATTTAGAGGAACAATGTATATAAAATTTATACATCATGTGAACAAAGCTAGGAAAGAGAAATTAAACGCATTACTTGAGAGAAAAAAATAATTGAAATTATACGAAATCAACTAAAGAGAAAACATCAAACTCGAAAATTAATTTTTAAAAAAAAAGAAACCAGTGCTAAAAATAATAATTTTCATAATCCAATACACAAAAGATAAACCCTCAAAAGCTAAAGTATTATTCGAAAATGCAAGAAGAAAAATGAAAATTCAATTTTTCCCTCGGAGATGGTTTAAACTTTCACTCGCTTAAAAGTCGCCCTTCTTTATCAAATTAAATTTTATTAACGATAAGTGCATTCTTCATCTTGGGTCTCAAAAAAGTTCCATCATTCTTCCCGGGAAAAATATTTCTATCTCCCTTAAGAAGGATATTCGATTTTAAGCCCAGAACGTAAAGGAAGAAAATATAACTAGAGCCAAATAAAGCTCAGCTCCAAATCTTATAAGAAAAATAAATCTTTTTTAAAAAAAATAAAAGAAGTAAAAAAAAGAGAAAGGAAAAAGTAAAGTAGAAATTCTGGTCGAAGGAGGGGAAGAGAGAGAAAAAATGAATTTCCAGAGAGGAATATTTTCTGGACTTACCAAAAAGTGATGTATGAGTGTTGTTCAGGATTGTGACAGCTAGTAAAGCAGTGACATAGTACTGACAGGACATCCATCAATAATATATACAAGTAAAAAGAAAGACTTTCCTCCGGACTTTTATATGTATACGTTTATGTATGTGGGGTAAAGTAAACCCCATCATAAAAATGAAAAAAAGGCAAGAAATCCTTCGGATAAAACAATAAGTGATTTCGATTTATTTTCCTTCTCTAAAAGCGATATTTTTCGGTCGTAATTTGCTTGTCCTAGTGCAGTTATCGATTTTAAGGAAGAACATAGATATAAATTGTACGAGAGGTATAGTTTTTTTCGTTAGTTTCTTCAAAATGAAATTGTCACTGCTTGTTTTGTTTAAATGTAGGATAAATAGATAAAGAGAGAATAACGAAAAAAAGTACAAATAATAAAAATAAACTAAAACGAATTGATAAATAATGTTAAATAACTTTTGAATTTAAAATGTACTGCTTATATACTTTCAATGTACATGTCGATTTGAAAATTATTTACGCAAATAGCTTAGGAGTAACAAGTAATAAAAATTAGATTAATTTCCCATTTAATAAGACAAATTTAATATATTAAATGCTGGAACATATTGGATATTGTATAAAAGATTAAGGTAACTAACACAAAATCTGTAACATTACAAAAAAAAAGGTCTCAGATAAGTTTGGTACTACAAGTGCACTAACGTTCATTGGAAAGATGTCTCCTTCCATTTGAAATCTGCTTGCTTATTAGATTACTTTGCTTACTTATTACTATTAATCACGCAATTTAAATAATTCGTGCGTATGATATTTTGAACAATTTAAAATAATTGTTTACGAAAAAATATTTATTGCACGTTACATTTTTACTTCGACACCATGACATTCATTTTTATACAAAAATATCTCTTTTTATACAGGAATCTCTAAAGTTACTATAATTCAGGAAATTAAAATATTCTCATACATTATTCTTACGTACATGGCGAGCAAAGCTTTCATTTTGTGGGATGGTTTCATAACCTCTATATTTATAATTAATGCAAGAATTTAAAAGTTTTATAAAGGATTATATTTCTAAATAAAAATTTTATAATAATGTCAAAAATGGGGGGAGGGGGATCTGATTTGTAAAAGTGAAGATCTATTTTTAGAAAAAAATAACAAATTGTAAATAAGTTGAAAATTGAAAATGGGCAAAAAAATTAAATCATAATAACAATAATTTTAATAAGAAAAATTCATGAATCAATTGAAAAAAGTATTCTATTCGTGAACACATTTTCGAAATTCTCTAAAAATTGCTAAAACGAAAAATTCACTCACATACAAAGATAATGAAATCGGTTTATTGTAAACACCAGCGGGTTTTTATTTTTTTTATCATAAACAATATGGATACTACAATTTCTGAATGTCAGGAGCGATTTCGGGGTTTAAATAATGTAATTTAATTTGTTTTACATATGACGGATTTAAGAAAGAAGAAACTAAGAAAACCCTAAACAAAACTCTTAATTTCAATTAACCTATTGATAACTAGTTCGCTAAACTCGATATAAATTGAATTATCTGTTCCACAGAGCCGGATTCGAATCAGTTAAATCTCATCTTTGAGTGTGTAGAAAGCTACTGAAGATAACAGCATTTTAGGAAAATATTTAAAAAAGAAGGAAAAAAATGGGAGTGTGATTTATTACATTACTTTAATGATTTAAATTCTCATTTTAAAGCAATGAATTACCTCACTAGAGAGAAATTCCAGAATAAATCTGAGTTTTTTTTTAAAAAAAACTCGGCGTGAAAAATACAAAAAAATCATTAAAAACTGTCATTATTTTACTGAAAGAAGATAAAAAAAAATCTGAGTAAATTGATTCTTAAGGATATTTTAAGGGGAAATTTAAACTCCCACATCAACCGATCTATTCTTCCATAATCAACCCCGGACGTAATTGTGCACGGTGATTTAGTACATCATCCTAATTTAAGAAAGACGCTTTTCTCCAGGCTGTGTAAAACAGTAAAATAAACGATGTAATCCAATTTAAATGGCAATCAACGGAAAGGCGGGCAAAATTTTGTTCGAAGGGGATGGAGGATGAGAAAAGACAAGAAGGGAGGGGGAGGAAGAGAGAGAGAATAGAGTTCCATCAAATCCTTACTCCTTTATCAGAGAACCAAGGAAAATTCCTTTAAAGATAAAAAGTAAATCACGATCCTAGTGCACGCTAATGCCGTCACTTTCCCCCTTTTTCCGTAACTTCCAACCATGCATCTACTTTAAAACAGGAAGAAAAAAAAAGAAGGGAGGGGGTGATACAAATAAAGAAAAATAACCAGAAAAGGAGTTAGCTGATGGAAAATCTATAAACTGCTCCTTCCAAACTATTTTCGACTAAATCCGCTACGCCAGGAGTTCACAAAAAAAAAAGGACTGCAGAGTAGCAAAATGAAACGTTAAGGAACAGAAAAAGAAAATAACTATAAAAAAAAGGAGGGGAAGAGCAAAAATCAAAATTCCCACCAAGTATCCGCCGAAGGGAAGAGCCTCTCCCCTAAGATAATTACATCATCTCGAAGAAAATTCCACGAAGCGTTAAATTGGAGGACACCAGCATCATTGCGATGAAGATTGAAGAAATTCGACGTCAATCCCTAAACCCTCTTCTTCGCTCTCAATCCTATGAATGTTTCTGGGGAGATAGCTGACAGTGTATTTTTCTAGCAGAAGCACGAGGACTTCCTCCGATTTTTAAAGATCCAACATACGAAAGGGGTACTCGATTTTTTTTTTTTTTTTTTTTTTTTTTTTTGCGGGGGGGGGAAAGGTTGATCGACAAAGCACAATTCACGGATTGGTCTGGTTGATTAGACGCATCCGTTCTTCGTAACAAACGAACCCACTGGGGAACAGCCAAGACGTTGCTGATACGTGAGAGGGATCTAGAATGGATTCGTTTTTATTTTCGTAACAGCAGAGATTTCACTTTTTCTTCCTTTTCCTCAACACCCGAAATGCCAGTCAGGAAGACTTTTTTTTTCTGTTTCTCTCTTTTCATTCTTTTTCTTTCGTTATTCAGAGTAGGATTTGCTTTTAAAAACATTACACTGTACCGGAAATCGAAATGCCAGAGAAATCGATTTGAAGAGGAAATGTATTCATCTTGAGTTCAAACTCCGTCTTGACTTATAAGGCCAGAGGAGAATATCTTACATGCACCCCAAATCCATCTGGGTCAAGAGAAAGAGTGATGAAATTCACTTTAGGAAAGACAGTCGAAATCTAGAGAAATAATAAACTAAAGTGGTACCGATACAGCGGGCTATAAAGTACTAAAGCGTAATTTCAAGTAAAAAAAAAATTCTATAGTAAAAGTAGTTCGTAAAATAATTCAAGTACAGACATGAATAGAGCCCCACAAACCTTTCAACACGATTCACAATAAATATAAAGCGAAAAATTCAGCAAACAAATTTAAGTGAGATTGAAGTAATTATTTATTAAAAGAATTCATTTTCAAATTTAAAAGATAATTTTCTAGCACTAATAATACAACATCTGTCATAGGAAAAGTCCTTAAATCTTCAATACATTTTTTATCAAAAGTCCGTTATAATTCCAATATATTTTTAAATACTAAAAAGAACGCACTTAAAAAGTACCGATCACTCACTTTTCATATTACTTCTCTAAAAGTTTGCAATAATTAAATGTACATGAAATATACTTAACAAATGAAAGTTTTTCCAGATTTCTAACGAATATTTTAATTTATCCAATAATACTTGACGAAATAAACATTAAAAAAATAAAAAAGCATATTTTATGCAATAATTATTTGTATATTATTTTGTTTTTTTAACCCAATAATTGTTGGGAAAAAATTCTACCACGCATGTTTTATTCAGGTTTTGTTTGATATTGATATATAGAGTAGCAAATAATAAAAACATTTTTTAAAAAAATGAGTGCGCGTATTTTTATTGATTACCATTAAACCGACTAGAAAGTTTTAATTAATCAAATGACAAAACTTTAATTTCAATTTATCAAATTTCGCACAGTAAGGTTAAAACGTCAGAAACGATTTCAATCCATAATTGTGAAGTAATTGCCTGGAATACGAGAAGACTTTACACTAATTAAAATTATGCAGCATATAACATATTAAAGGAACTCTTTTAATAAGAAAATCGTCGATGCATTAAATTACGAAGAGAATGGAACGAAATGTTAAATGTACAATTAAGATACTGCATATTAGACTAACAATCTGCAATAATTAAAATTTAACGCGCCGATAAAATTTAAAAGCACGACAACTACAGATATTCCAATGATAATTTTTTTAAAAAATATACATACAATAGACTGTTATGTTTAATGTTCAAGTTCAATTATTTCGCAGTACATGATACAAAAATAAAAAATAAAAATGTTCAACACATATATGCAGAAATGTATTAATTATTTTTCATATCACGTATTTTGGAATAATTAGCATCGTAATTTTGCAATTTAATTGAGCTATTTAAGAACAACAAACCAAAAAGTTCTCCAACTTACGATTCTAAAATAAAAATTAATATTGATTTGGCAAAAGATTGCGAGGAACTAAAATTCATTGAATAAGCTAATTAAATATGGTTTTAAAATTAATTAACAAGACACAAATGGAATTAAAAGTATTACAAAATAAGAAATAATTTTGCATCATTTTTCTCACTTAAGACGGCAATAAAACTTATCGCAAAGCACCTGAGCCCTATTTTATTTCCTTAAATACATTTCTTCACTTTTGATATGCATCTATCACATGTTTCCCAAGAAGTAAAAAAATTCAGTCTTTTAAAATCATAGTTTAGATATCTATACTTCACATTCTTTTAAGGACATTAATTTATCTGGTGTGAAACATATTTTCTTCTAACGTACTTTCTAATTCTCATGAAAGTAAAAAATAAATAAGAAAAACCTCCAAATTCTTTCAATAGAAATCAAATTTTCAATGTAGCATATCGATGATAAACGCTCCACATCAAATGCCCAGAATTGAAAAGTCACATCCATTCAAATACAACTCAACCAAATCATTAAAATAAAACATCGAAAATTCATTATCAGCTGTTGCTAACGAGGAACTTCAAAAGCTGCAAAGTTCGTCATTTATTGCTTTCTCTAATTGATTGGTACTTCTTAATTTCACTTCGGAAAGGTGAAACTCAGCGAAGTGTAAGTTGAAACTCTGCAAGGAGTTCTTTCACACGAAAACAAGGCATCAGACAGCTTAACCGAAACTGGGCTGGCATTCACTAATTAAAGGAATCCATTAAAGGGCCAAGTTACTCAGTGAATGTCAACTTGAAGGAAATTTTTGCTGCTCAAGGATAGCGAAGCGGAATCAATAATAGGATAAAACTAATTAAAGAGCATTTCGGTTTTGTGCTCTTCAAATAAGAATTACCAAGTGGAATGGTTACAGTAGAAGATGGACCACACAACTGAAAGATCTGTGAAAAGAATGTAGATTCTCAATTTACGTAGCATTTTAACAGGCAAAATAAATCCACAACGACACAGCAGAATTATAAAACCTACATAATATGCTTCGTTTATTTTTGTACCTACTTTTCCTTTCGAACCTAATTTTCTTGCAGTAGAAAAAGTTAAAAATTAATAAGAAATCACATGGAACGAATCTTATTTTAAGAGAGAGATATAAAATATAGATGGCTGTCATATTGTTACATGACTAGCTAATAAAAGGGAAAAGGTTTGCTTCAAGTATAGAACAAAATAGAAAAAATCTAAATTAGATCGTCAGATAAATAAAATTCTGTATTAATTTTTTTAAAAAATTCTAGTAATAAATATCATACAAAAAATATAACTCATTGGTAATAACGAAACATATCACAGCTTTCAAAGTACTACATCATCTGAAGCTACAGAAAGACAAAAGTTTGAACTTGATTTTTTAAGTCTAACAACGTATGCATTTTCTAAGAGAAAATAAGACATTTGATAGATTATAGCATTCAAGTATCCTAAATTCATACATTTTCAAGGAGTTTTAATTGTTGAATTAAATTTAAAATAAAAATCTATCTGGCAATCATCTTGCGGTTGTCTAGAGAATTCCAATAAAATCAAAACCAACTACCTTGTGTTTGAGCATTTGTTTCTGGTTATTGATATTTTTGAATTTTATTTAGCGATAATATTAAGTTTATTTTTACAAACATTTACCCAAAAAAAATTCTGACATAAAATAGCATATTTATTATTCATAAAAATTGTATGATTACATTTTATATTTATTCAAAAAATAATAATAAATGCTCTCCTAGACAATTGGTACGAATTTAAAATGCAGTACCTTTTACTATTAATACTTATATATTTCATAATTTGTTAAAACAAAAAACAATACTAATTAAAAAACATGTTTTCGACTAATAGGCATATCATCCATTAGTTGAAAAAGCATGAAATTCAAGGGTTCTTATACAAATATAGAGCGCAACAGTATTTGTAGAATAAATTAACCAACCTAAATTCATTACAAAGGGATGCGGATTGCTCTTGAAATATCTTTCAACCAAGCGACAATGATTGAGCCCTGCTTCAATCCTTACATAAAACGCAATTTTCTTTTTAAAAAAAGTAATGCTAACACAAAGTAATTTTTATTTAAAATATATAAAAGATATATTACAAATTCTAAAAACAAGAATATCCAGACAGATTTATTTATTTCTATACATGAGCATATTGATTTACATTTTCCATTACAAATATATGTATCTTATGTTTAATTTCAAAAAGGGGAACATAACCATTAAACAGAAAAGTCAGTAAAGTACTTCCGGAAAGATGAATAGAATGTTTTAAAAAAATGAATATAAAAAGAAAAGAAAAAAACTAAACCCACTGATAGATGAAAAGGATTTCGAAAATATTGTTTGAAAATACATATAAAAGTGTATATTTACTGACTTGATTGAGCTTAAAAGTTCTGCTCGAGGCAGTGTGTAAAATAAATATTCGGATCTGATTCCAAAGAATGAGTAACACGATATAAATTTTAAAATTTTCCTCTATGCTTTCAGAAAGTATTCTTTGTCAACAGAGATCATTTTTTTTTTTTCAAAACGACATTTCAATCCAAATATACTCAGTCCTTTCAATTTATCGTCTGCTTTTCAAATTCTTGGAAGTTCCACAAACGAATTTTCACACTACCTACAAACGTTGTGTTTACCTTAATTAAATTACTCGCACAAAATTAATTCGACATTAACTACGCCTGCTAAGTTTGAATTTAATGGAATAAATTTACGTAAAAAGAAAGCATTGAATTCTTAATGCGAGTATAAATATGTATTCCCGAATGTTTGATTAAGGACTCTGCCATGTAAATTTCATTTAAATTAAAGAACTATTTTTAAGGAATACGAGAGAAACTATTAAGCACATAATTAAATTGAATTTTAATTCCTTGGATATAAATTATATTATAAAATTAACGTTTAATAGAATTTTGTTCTTAAACAACGAAATACTTAAGCAATATTTAAACAAAAGTCTTAAGCAAAGATCCTGCTAAGAAAAGATTTAGAAATTGAAGTATGCAACTGTATTTATTTAAAATCCAAACAATGTTGAAAATTCTTCAGATATATCACACAAACATGTAAGCACCTCTCTAAAACTAGTGTTATTTAAAACTATTTTAGAAGAATTAAAAATTAAAAAAAAAGGTATTCCAAAATTCTTTTAACATAAGAGTATATTTTGGAGCGTTTTCACTCTATTGTATTAATAACTGTGGAACTTTTTAAATAATCGGAGGATTTTTTTTTCTATTGCATTTATAAGCCTTAAATTCTCGCATTCTTCCGAAATACATCTTGCTTATCATTTTGTATTATTAATTTCAATCAATAAAACCATCTTTGTAATAAATTATTCAAAGTTCGAGTCTGGATTTCATTAAATATTACTATGCGGAACAATTGGTGTTGCTTCTCATTTAATTAAATTGCCTCTTCTTGGCCTGGTGTAGCAGTTAAGAAAGCTAGGGTACCAATTCATATGCCATCCTATTTTCTGGACCATAATTCGAAATCAAAAAGTCTGTACCCAAAAGTCCATTACTTTACGTTAGTGCAACTTATCATTTAACAAACAATAAAATACCATTTTTATAGAAAAAGTACGCAAAAATCCAACAGTCGGAATATTCAGTTGACGTGATTTAAAATCAATTCCAAAGAATTCCAAAATAATTTAGATCTAAAAATTTAGTATAAACAAAAAATTTCTTTAACAGCTCAAATTTAAAATTGGCTACAATACCTAATTTAGATGTAAATATCAATGGTAAAAATGTTAACACAAAAGTAATTTAGTGTAATTTTTTAAACTAAGAATAATCAGACAACAGCAACCAAATCTGAGATATCCATGTATCAGTGTTAATCTTAAAAGGCAATACATAATTAACGAACACGAAATTTAGGGAAATGCGTTTTCCTAATTAAGAATAACCCGAAACAATTAGTCGAGACAGTAATATGTAACTCGAAACTTTAATCATTAGGATAATTCATTTAATGATTAACGTACACCTTTGAAACGAGTAGCAGATGAGAAACAAAAGTTTCCTCGCCAACCAAACTATATGTTACGCAATTTGAACAGAAAACTCTCATACAAATATTTGTCAATTTAAATATATATGACGGACAACGCGCACGATAAGAAATTAATGATTATTTTAGGATGAAATAATTAACTCAGTTTAATAAGCATCATAAATGATTTCCTACATTCGTCGTCATAACCACCGTAAACACGCCGTATGAAAGATAAGTATACATAAATAATCCTACAAAGCGCAAATAATGATTTATGATGGTTGCTATTCTTTGCCAACTTTAGATAATGGTGAGATCGATAAGAAAATAAATTTTGCTCACAAACAGGAAGGGGGTTGGGAGTAGAGCACCAGTCGAGTGAACCATTAAACAAATTTACACATGTACTAAAAATACTTTTGCAGTGCTCCGTACATAACACCAAACGATAAGGTGGAGAAAAAAAAAGAATGTATTAAATTTTTAAGCTCGACCATCTATTTTATTCGGTTTACCTAAGGCAGGAACGAAATATAGTGTAAAGAGATGAATTCTAGCAAGGGAGGAAAAAAAACCACGAAGAAAAATGAAAAAAAAAGTCGCCTACATTTTACATTTTTTTGCGTCGTAGGTTTATCTGCTGACTGGTTTACGTATATAAATTGAATGGATGAATTTTTACGCCGAAAGCTTTTTCCTTCTTTACCAGCAGCAGACCGAGATAGTTTGCTTCACAAGTAGCTCAGGAGAGAAGAGCAATATTTATATATACGCCAGCGTAACTCGGGGATAAAGTAATAAATCTTTAATTTTAAAGTTCATATTGCCACGGCACGAATCTTTTTTATGTTGAAAAATGCAGAAGTTTCGGGTATGTATTCTGAAATTTTTACGGAAAGTAGAAAAACCTATTTCAAACCTTTTTTTTTGGGATGGTTTGGATTTCAGTTTCTCTAACTGAGAGTTGTTTTGAAAACTTCAACTAGCTGTAAATGGTGAATTCGTGTACATGGCACACGTGTATTCATGTCTAAAAAAGACATACACTGCTACCATTTTAAATATTAACTATATATGTTTTCAAGAAAAGTTGCTTTAAAATACGCAAAACTAATATTATTGTTATATTTCATAATGTTACTAATTTAAGAACAGAGATATGCAGGATCTGTTGTCACAAAATAAACTAAATTAAATAAATTCTTGAAGAACATTCACGTGAACACATTTGAATAGCATTTACTCAATTAAGCTAAATATTATCACTGAAAGAAAAATTCAAGTAAATTTAAGATTACTACAGATAGCATGCTTTATTTTATAAATACAATCAGAATTTCCAAAATAAAATTATTCTGAGGAGATTATAAAGAAGCTATAACTCATATCTAAACTTACTTGAAAGAAGCAAAAACTTTTTGAAAAAAAATAAGTTAATGAGTTTTGAAAAATAAGTTAACGAAATGTTTCATTTAATCTAATCTTTGAAAAATAATACTATAATCAAAAAATATACTAGCATTTTAAGAAAATATTTAAACACGTTTTTTTTTACTAATGCAATTTACGTTCGGATGTTAAGTTCGTTTTTTTCTCCCCTTTTACTTAATATGTGAGCAATTTAGTGTTAAAAAGATAATAGACATTAAAGAATTTTAGCGTGAAACGCCTCATCGCCAAAATAATAATAATAATGAAACAAAAAAAAAAAAAAACATCAATCTGGACGTACACTCCATCTGCTCATTTTTATTTTTGTAACGTTGAGAAATACGCTCTATACACATTTAACAATCTCGGGTAACCTAGAATGCTACAACAAATGTTTAAAAATAAATATTATAAATAAAAGCATTCTTACATATTAACATAAAATAAATTTATTATAGTCTACGTCGGTTCACGGAAAGAATAAATACCTCACATAAAGTAAAGCTATCTTAACTTCAGCTCAGAATAAAATAGTCTAAACTCACGGAAAAGAGAAAAAAATACCACTCTACTATGTCTCAGGAAAAAAAATGTGTCTATTTTCTTTCTGTGCAAGGATAAGATATGTCAACTGCTTCTGTCAAACACTCGAGTTTATTTCTCACCGCTGACATTAAGGATAAAAATACGAAAAAATGCGCAGGTATATGAAAGGAAATGACGTCGAGGAAAAAAAAAGGAAAGAGAACAAATGTGATGTTTCTTACTTTTACATGCATATATATATTCCAGTAGTCCATTTAAGCCCAAGAAGAGAAGGAAGGTGCTAGGTTTATTCCAAGTATTCAGAATCATAAATGAAGTCCCTGGGAAGAAAGAGTCTATAGAGGATATAGAAAGAAAAGAAGCCTGTGTGTTTGGGACTATGTTTTGTTTCGTATCTGCGTGTGCGTCTGCAAGGAGATGCAAAAGAAATATGTATAAGGAAAAGTTTTGACGGCGCTTTTATTTATAGAGATTTGAATAATAAAAACGTTTTGGTATATCTCAGTTGGAGGAGAATAAAATCTCACAAAAGACCTGAGAGATTTTAGAAAGAAAACTTTGTGTTTTATACATAGGTTTCAAGAAAACCGTTCAATACAATGTTGAAATGGATAGCACTTATTTGATATTTTAAACTTTTATATATTCGCATAAGGGCTTGGGTCTCAATATGTTGTTAAGCGAGGTATTTAGAATAAGTAAATGTAATAAGGTTGGAAATCGTAAGGGACTGACAATAAATAAGTCTAAAACCAAGTATATGCCTGAAACAAAAATGCCATAAAACGATATATTCAATGATTTAAAGATTGACCCTCGTGAATTCAAAACTGTGCCTTGTTTTAATTACTTTAGATCTCTGGTTAACGCAAAAAATGATATTATCTCTGAGATCCAAAATCGTATTTCACAGTCCAACAAAACGTTTTTTGACTCCACTTTTTACTGAGATCGCTCTCATTAGGTCGGTCCTAACGTATGGCTCGGAAACTTTGGTATAAACTAACTAACAATGGAGAATACCAAATTGCAGATTTTGAGAAAAAGGTTTTCAGAAATATTCTCGGTAGTGTCAAAGAAAATGGTTTTTGATGAAGACGTTTTAATTTTGAAATTTATAGAATTTTTAATGAGCCTAAATCATTTAATGTATTAAAGGAAAACGAATGAACTGGGTTTCTCTTATCGTTAGAATAGATGAAAAACAATCCAGTAAAAAAAAGATTTTGTTGAAATGCCCTTTAAATCGGAAAAGAGGAAGACAAAACTATGGCGGCTTGATATCGTTGAAACTGGTTTTAAAAGGGTTGTAGAGGGAGGTACTGGCAGACTAAGGCAAAAAGCAGGTTATCTTGGAGGAGTCTTCAAAAGAAGTCCTTGGCCCGCCTGGGCTGTTGAGTCAATATGATGACGATGAAATGTAATATGGACTCGAATTTTATAAATATGCTTTCAGCGAAAATTTCGCTTTTAACAACTATTATAAAGGATTTATAATCAAAATCAAATATTTCACAATTTATATTGAGTTTTATAAGTATATAAATTAACCTTATTTTTTTCCGTATACATAATTTTTTTTAAATTATTTACTGTGATAAAAAAAAAAATAATAATAAACACAGTCACGCATTTCTGTTAAACTTATTATACCTCCACAAAAAAAAATATCAGAATCATTAAAATTAAGGCTCCCAGCCATTTCAAATTCGTTAACATAATATTAATTTTACGGAATTTCTATTCCCTATCTATATGAGATACTTTTTTTTTTCAATCGACTTACAAAAATTGAATTATTTATTGTGGTAAAAAAAATTCTAACCAAATAGTGATGCCTTTCTATCCAAACTTACACATCGGTTTAAAAAAATCATAATCTCTCTCGTAACTTGACATTTAAGTATTTTGAATTCATGAACATAAGGTTGTTTCTACGCGGAATTTCTAATTTCCACCATAAATCTGAACTAGTGCTTTTATTTTTTTTTATCAAGAAGTACATACGGAAAAGCAAAATAAAAGGAAGATTTCGGTGAAATTAAATTATTTCTCCTATTTTTGAAAATATTTTTAAAGACCCATAAATAAGTCATTAAAATAAGACAAGAAAATTGGAGCGGGGGTGTAATACCACAGGAAACTCAATTATTTTTTATTCTTTCGGGTGAACTTTATTGCAATCAAATAAATATAATGGTCCAGATTTGAGAAGAAAAGTGAACCATTTTGGTTAAAATCCAGTATCGGGTACCTCTTGGTGATGTGGCGAAAACTTGGCGATTTAGAAGAAAGGTCGCCAAAGTAGAGCTACGTAAGCAGTGACGTTCTGAAGACATTGCTAATGAAAAGCTAAACCAAATTTAGGATTACCATAACCAAGATCGTCACATTTAAATCATTATCGCACCCAAAAGTCGCCGATTGCTAAGGGGCACCCGGTACCTGACTTGAACCAAAATTTTATATGATTAATATTGCTTTCAAGAGCAGGTGACAGATGGAGGAGGCTTTAACAGTTCTGCATGATATTTATTTCAATAATTTTATAAATAATCACGAGATGTGCAATAACATGAGCAGGCATACTAATTTAATGTATTTTCTTAAAAATAATAACATGATTATGCAGATGATATGATACATTTAATACATAAATTAATAAAATAATCACAATAAGCAAATATCAAATTTAAAATAATTTGATTTAAGAAATGTAAAATTTGAGATGTAGTTTAATAACGCCATTTTATTTCTCTCAGATGACTTTTTTTTTACTTGTCACTTTCTAAAAAACTACAAAGAAGGAACTGAAAAAGATATAAAAATTTTATGAAATATAAAGATCTGACATTATTAATCAATTCAATTTTAAAATTAATCACCTTCTGAACATGGAAAAAAAAAAGAAAGAAAAAGCAGTATTTTCTTTTAATCTCGAAAGCAAATAAAACAGATGTATTTCAAATAATAAAAAAAAACGAGAGATAATAACATGGCGAACAAAAAAATGTATAATATCACAAAACAGCAGCAAACAGTTAATTTTCATTGTTGAGTTAGGATCAACCAAAACGACAAAACAACCCGTTAGGAAGTTAATCAAATTATAACAAGGGATTTAAAACAAACGAGTTTGTCATAAAACACTTTCCGCCGAATGGTGTATATTTGCTTATTTATATCACGAAGAAATGATGAATCACAGAATGAAATTACTCATTTCTCGAGAGAATTTTTCAGCAGCGTCAAAGAAAATAATGATAACGTTGCTTATGAAAAATTTGGTGTAATCAAATTCTTCATTTTTTAGAAAAAAAACAAATACTTAATCGGCCTTTTTTTTTTTCTTTCTTTTTTTTTTTTTTCATCGTGATTCTCTTTGTGTTTTTGAAAAATAAAACCATAACTGTGAGACGGGATAAAAAATTAAAGCGAAATTCATTTTAAAATGATTTTCATATGAACAATAAAAGCAATACGTTTACAGCTGTAAAAGTAATAAAAAGTTATTTACGGAAAAAAATTATTTCGAAAGCAAAAAAGTCATAGATAAGATTTTAAAGTATAAAAAATATAATTTTAAAATATGCACTAAAAGTACTTTGCATAAAATAAATTTTGAAAAAAAAGGGAGGAGGAGGTTGGGAAATACTTCAGAAAAATTAAAATTAAAAACAAGTACGTGTTTCAAAAATAAAAATTACAAAATTTAGGAATAAATTACTGAAGAACAATATCAGCCGAGAAATAAAAAATGCACATATGATTGATCGAAACAAACATATTGAAAAAAAAAAACATTATAGTTCTAATAAAATAACTTTATTCGTTGAGTGCTTCATGAAAAAGATAATAACGCTTAAGAAGAAAATTTTAGCACTTACCTAGGGTTTATAAAAAATTATATAATTTTGATAAAATGTGTTGTGCTGTTTTAAAACAATATCTCATATTTTATTTTACAATTTCTTTTTTTTTCTTTTTTTTTTTTTTTTTTGGAAATCCTCACTTAAAAATTCTTTTTGAAAAATACATAGATATTCAGTCACTAAAAATTACATTAATTTCAGAATAAAACAAAAGTTTAAATAATCAAAATAAATATTTATTTTATCGCCGGAGGCACACAACTGGAAAAAAATAATTTTACACGTTTAATGTGTAGTCCCTTAAAATATTAATATGACCTACTAATGTGTGCTCCAAGGAAAAGTTGAATTTTTTGTTGTTCAAAAATTAATGTATGTATTTAAAGCATTTATGTCGTCACTGTAACATTAAACAACTACTATTTTTCAGTCACAAGTACAATTCTTCTAAATAAGCATCGTAGAGTAGGTAATTATGAAAAATTTGCATGTGATGGAAAATAAATACGTTATATAATATCATTTATAAAAAAAAAAATCATCGTACATTCAGAAAACCCTCAAGATTCATTTAGTTGAGTAACATTGCTCGTATTCGACAACTAATAAGAACTGCAATCTCAACGCTCAATTGTGACTTCTTTCTTTTTTTAAAACAATCAAGGAATGTCTACACGCATTTTTCAAAATACTCTTTATAAATGCTATTGCGTTATAAAAGGAAAAAAAGGGAAGGATACACACAAACTCAAACTAAATCATTATAAATGTAAAGTGTTCCATTCGTGAAACATAATTTTACCTTTAAGAGCAATTGCTTGTGATAAAAGCATTCTTAAATTCAAAAGGAAAAACTATTTTTCCATTCTAAGACTGAATAGAAAAGTAGTTCGTGGTGATTTCCTTTATGAGTTATAATCAATAAAGTAAACCTTTTCCAATTAAAATGACGTTAACACAAAATTTAACACTTTACACTATAGCACCGAAACATTTTATCTCCCAGACAGCAATATTATTGAACAAAGGACACAATAAAAGCTTTTAAGACGAAGGTCTCAAAATCTTTAATATCTTAAGTCTTTCAATAGGCGCGTTCATTCATATTATAGATTATCATAAATGCAGTTAAAGAATGTTAAACAGAATCGATAAAGGGAAAACAGGCCTTAAATTAATGTCTTCAGATATCTCAAAAATAATTATGTAAAATAGGAATTTAAATATTAGTTTATATTTCAATTACTTAAGAATCAATTCAACTGAGACGTAAAAAAAAAACCTTGCAAATAAAAAAAAAAAAACCTTGAAGCATTTTACCTCATTAATGAAACTAACTACGTGAAATCATTGAAAGAATTATAGAATTGTGATAAGCAGTGCATCGAAACAAAACAAAGGTTAATTTAACAGGAATTTATTAAATTTTATTACGCCTCATTTAAATGAGGTTCATTTCGAATAAACCGTTATTCTAGAGCAACAAGAAGGAGAGATCTTATAAATTTTCAACAAGGTCAAGTGACGAGGACACGAGAGGAGGTTTGGTCAGTCGTATAACTCATTTATATAAAGTGTAAAAACTGTTATTCGTAGCGAGAAATATTTAGTAGACCCCGAAGTTGGTATCATGAATATTTCCAACTACGAATTTCACTACTACGGGCATTCCGCTACCGGGATCTCGACATGTCAAAGGCATTAGTGAAACTGCGAATAAAGCTTCAACACAATTAATGCTTCAAAATTACACACTTATTTAGCAGTACAGAATAATACTATAACAAAAGAATAATCCAGTTACCGAAACAAATGGAGTTTCCAAAAATATAATCAAATCAAGCATTTTATTCAAGACTTGAAAAGAAATTACAAATCATCCAATTAATGTAAAATGTATTGTTCATGCGAAAACTCATTAGCTCGTAGATATACTTAACATAGTACTAGAGATACGTCACAAATTATCGGCGACGGATTTCGAAATTTCGAGTCTCGCTCAATAACAAGAACGATATCAGATGTGTACCCCACAGGCTCAACATCCACGTTGTGCCAAAAGAAGACTATAAATCCCCAACTGGATTCAACAAGCAACAACTTTCATTATTACGTATTAAGGTATAAGACAGAATAAGGATTCCAACTTACGACTCACCATTCACGAAATGCATGCCTTAAAGCCCGTTAAACACAGTCAGAAAGTAGTTATGATTGGTTTGAATTAACTTTGAATCTCTTGGACCACGTCATTAAGAATCTCGGTCAGTTGACGAGGATGACATATGAGATTGTACCTTATCCTCCAACTTCTACACCGTGTAAGGAATTTAAATCTTAGGTATGTTTAAAAAACAGCAGTTTTCATCACCCCACAAGTTCAGCAGTGTTGGAATCACTACTCAAATTTGCAACTCGACTTGACTGTTTCCAATCACAAATATCACGACCTAAAATACTGAGTACAAAGTACAAAAGAAGTAAAACCATAAATTTGATTAATATCTTTACATATAGGCAAACCCAAAATTTCCATTATATCTTTTAAATGAAACATTGTAGACATTCTTAATGTGCAAAAATTTTAATCCTTTGTGACTTCAAGATTTCAAGAAACACATTTTTAACTTTTTTTAACATTAAAATTTTTTCTGAATATAAAAAAAAGCTCGGTAATTTTTAAGCGGCGCTTAAGACTCAAAAATATTTATTGAATCAAGAACACCAAGGTTAACTAGAATTGCGTATCATTTATCCGTACTGTTTTTATGAAATAAGAAATTTGCTTTCGATGCAAACTATGTTCAGTTTAAAACACGTAGTCCTTTCTTTCCCCTTTAAGACATGTTATAGGTTATTTTAAGTAACTTTTCCGTCATCCTTATCTAAGAATTGACTATTACTAATACATAACAGTCATTCCTCAATAAAGGACACGAAGATAATGGTACAAAACAATGATACGAATGGACTAAGTCTGTTTGGAAAGGTTTTTATATTCATTACCTCATGTCCCAAACACATAAACAAAGAAACAATAAAAGCTCCTTAACAGTGAATAGCATTTCACAGGGTCCACGTAATGTCCTTAACGACGCAAACGCACTCCGATTTAAATCCACTCGTTCCAGAATGGCCATCCATAAAGATTCAGACTGATGGGGTCCTTCCCATTCTGTCGTCGCCCGAGACAGAAATCCCTGCAATCCATTCCCTTCAAACATTAACGACGACAGAAGGTTGTTTGGTCGAATTCGGAAGAGATTTATCCCTTCCACTGGAAACTTGTCCATCGGTCATCTTCAACAGAGTCTCATTATCGACTAATCGATGAAGAGCGCATCATGAAGTCAGAGCTGGGACGGATCCAGGACACCAAGGACTCGCTCTAAGGACAAACAAGAAAACTTCTCCAGACTAAAAGTGCCTGAACGTCTCCTTCTAAATCAACCTTTGATTAAGAGGTAATTAAGAAAAGCCAAAGTTAATTTATAAGCAATTAGGGGCTCCGACGTCGTTAGACGGGGGGTGGGGAGAAAGAGAGGACTTGAAATCGAATTTTCCTCGAGGAATTCAGATTGGGCTGGAGGAACGATTCCAGATTCATCCGCACCCCCCTGCTCCCTGAATCTGACACGATTGGCGGAAAATAAGGGAAAGGGATTCACGATAAATTATTAGTTAATTATAAAAGTCAATTAAAACATTGATATGTGCACGTTGGAGTAGGATAGTTTTAATATTTTTTTATAGTTCTTGTTTTTTTAAGCCTCACAACAGATAAAGAGGCTGGGAAAAAACATAGGGAAAAAGTTTATAACAAATGGATGATATGATTTATTACCGTCTCTCTGCAAAGTCTATTAAATGTAATGGAAATCGATGCATCAAAAGGGAAAGCATTTTAAAAAAGCAAAAAAATATTATGTATACAAGGTTCATTATCAAGCTGTTGCATAAGGGGGGAGGGACAAAAAATACATAAATATAAATCCATAAAAGTTTAAGATAAAGGAGAAAATAAATCAATATAAATAGCCTTTATAAAGAGTTTGCTAAGAAGGAGCAATTTTCCAATGGATGCATCGCGTTGACATAACAAAATATAAAATAAATATCTTCGTAACATTTTATGGAAATATGTTTTTGTAAAGATATGTACACTTAGTCAAGCAGGGATTAAAACTCCTGCGAACTGATATTGAAGCAGACAACTTAAAAGATCCTTATAGAGTTTCCCATATAAAAATCAATAAGGATATTTTGATTTGATTTACGCTCAGTCAGATACGATAAGTATCAAAACCATCAAAAATCTCTTTTGCTTAAAAGATTTTAAATAATCGTTACATGAATAACAGTTCCTCACAGCAAACAGTAATTTATAAGCTTCTAAAACCTAACATAAATTAAGATTAGTTGAAAAACTGTTTTTATATCATTTGCCATCATCTTCAATTACAACGAAGACTTTAAACTTTATATTTGAAAAATCTAATTCCATCTTTTGAAAAACATGTTCCCCAAAATATGCGGAACTTCAGAACACGGAGTAAGGAAAAGTTTATTTTTTTAAACATAATTATAAAAAAAATAAAATAACAATTAAAGATACAGTTGATAAAGTTATATGCAAAGTTTTGGAAAGAACAGATTTAGGCACCCCAAGGTTTATAATTATTATTAAATTACTCAATTAAATATAAGAATTAAAATAAACAATGTAATATCGAGAAATGGACAATAGTAAATTCTTATATTAAAATTAAAGCAAAAGATAAATTATTAAATTGAACTGAATATTATATCAGCTACATGTAGTTAAAATCAAAGCAAACTATAAATTATCAAATTGAATACATTTAAGCTAAATGTAATTAAAATTGAGGCAAACGGTAAAAAAATTGAAAAGTGATCAAGTACGCCAAAACGCCCCACCTAAAACAATGGCCCCTTAGGTGGCAAATAATGTCGAATGTTTAACTAAAATAAGCTTAATTTATTCTCAATACTACTATAAAACATGCAGAGAAAGACAATTAAACAAAAATAAAAATTCAAACTTGTTTCCCTAAAATAACTATCAACAGGAAAAGAGGGAATAATTAAATTAAAGAATTAACGACAATTATATAAATGGACATCAAATTCAAAAGAAACAGACTAAAACAATAAAAGTCTTAAGAAAAATTAAAAAACGGAATACAAGATCATAAAAACAAGCATAGTTCACGCCCAAGTACTTTTTCTCCAATTGGATATTTAATAATATTCATTTTATTTACACTTTACCATCAAATTGCGATGGACTTTGAAAAATATATTGTCTAAGTATATTTAATACTATACTCTTAACAAGTACTGCGATAAATACATAATATTGAACATTAAACTGCTTCTAATGTACACTAATTTGGCTCCTGTTTTAATCTTAAATATTCAGAACAAATCCTTCGTAAATCATTGAAAAGCAGAAAGCTAGCCATATGTTGGGAGAGATACTGGATTTCAAATACCATGAGTATTTAAGTATGGACTAAGAATTGTCCACGATTAGAAGAAGGCTATTTATCCGCAGGTTAAATGAAGTATATGAACATCGTGAGTTGATATATAACTTATATTGAAATATCAAAATATATTCTAAGGGAGAAATATGTTTTTATGCAGATGCTTGAAAAATCCAAAATAAAAGGAACGTTTGGGTTTTTATACACCACAAAATCTTGACTATAATACTCCTTTTTTTTTTCACATTTTGATCTGTAAAAAAGCGAGTGCGTATAATAATCGAGTAAAAATTTTATAAAAGGGTTACACATCGAACAACGAACTTGTAGCAGATGTAAAAGATTGTTGTAACACGCGTCCTGGGCAGCTGTTCTTTTACACAAACTTAAACTTACAGTACAGGTTGCACTCGCGTATATGTCGCATATTACGACGGCACCAATAATTATGACTTGGACGCATAACTTAGTTCTAGTGAAAGTGATTAAGACCGATAATTTGACAGTATTGTTTGTTTTGTGTTAAAATTTAAGTTTTTTTCTATCGAATTTGACGTTATCGTTTCTTTTTATTAAAAATTTCAAACATGTTAATAAATACTTGTGCAATTTTTAAATAAAATATTGAAAAATTATGGGTGAGTATTATGTTCGAATTTTAATTTTTTACGAAACTTTAGTGCCAAATCAAGAATGCGTATTATACATGTGTGCGTACTATAGTCTAGATTTTACGATAATTCTTTTAATAATTATTTAATAATGTATGCTCCGATACGACAAATATTTCAACTATCCAAAACTTTTTTTTTTTTTCTTAAAAGAATTTTTTAAAAACGAAATTGGATTTATTGATTTGATTTTAGTGTGCGCTAACGTTATTTTGTCATTTCAGTTAAGTTCCCAAAAAAGTAGTATTATTTAAAATTAATATTAATTAGCGCAAAGTAAATGCACTAAAAGTGCCCCGTGCTCCACAGAAGCAATTACTATCAAGAAAAGAAAATAATTTCTTCAAATCTCTAATGCATTTTTATTTTCACAAGCAAAACATTCTAAAGCACAAAAACTAGCCAATGTTAATAATAAAAAGAATAAATACAGTTGCTTCTGCTATAAAAATCAATTACTAAATTAAATATTAAAAAATAAGAGCAAACAATAATTATTAAAATAGACAATAATATTCTGTTCGGATATTAAAATAAAAGAAGAGCATAAAATATTAAATTAATTGTATTTTTAGCAATGTAAATATACTTTAAGGGAACTAAGTGTAATTATTAAAATCATAATGTCTATCTTTTGTATCTAACATCATGTATCATTTACTTTAAGCGCAAGCATTTTTGTTGACGCAGTTTTCTCAAAATAACATCATGTTAGCACATTTAATAACCGTTTAAAAACAGTTTCCCGCAGCAAATAGTAATTCCAAAACATAACATAAATTTGAATTGTTCAACAATTGCTTCGTCCATGTCTTTTGCTAACATCATCAATTACAATAAAACTGTAATCTTCACGTTTGAAAAATTTATCTCGTCTAACGTTCTTTTTTTCATGAAATAAGTAGTTAATTGAAATAGTGCTTCGAATTAGATGTTTTAAGAGTTCTTAAAAAAGAAGCTTAAGTCTATCAGCAATTGGCATTCGTGAAAGTAATATTAGTCATATGAAATTCCAAAAAACCTCCTCATATTTAAATAATTGTATTCATTGAATGCAATAAAATGCATCGGAAAGAGTAAAGAAGAAGGGGAAGAAACTTTTATATGATTTCATTTTTGTTGATATTTAAAAGCATTTTTAAGTAATTTTAACGATCTGAAAACCTAGAAACTAATTACTAAAACACACATAAAAAATTTTAGAAAACGGGAGAAAAAATAAACAGATGGGAACCTTTCCATACTTTTTTTTTATTCTTTTGAACGCATTTGATTGCATTCTAATTAATGCAATACTCTATATTTGAGAATTTATTTGAAAACTTTACTAATGTACCATTTGTAAGTATAGTTAGTGTATTTAAACGAGTGCTATTGTTATCTATTACATCACACGAGATTTTAGATTACAAGATATATTGTGTATTTCTTGCATCTACTTCAATCTTTTATAAATGTTTACAAATTCATCAAACACACATGATTAATAACAATGACTCCCTAAAAATTAAACTATACAATGATATGCAATTGCTGTTTCAAGAAAAATATTTTCTATATAAAATGAGTTTTGTCAATAATAGTAAGGCTAATGCTTTTAAATCTGAAAATCTTGGCTTTTAAATAAACATAATAGAGAAAATACAATCAAATAACTATGATTTTAATATGCAAAATAATAATAACAAATCCAAAATAATAGTACATTAAAAAAGTGGGGAAGAGATACGAGTGTCGAAGTATCGAATATTACAGCATTCTTCTCTTCCCTGCAATAAAATTGTCACTGCTCGAAAGACAGTTTTACAGCGATTCAAGGAAAGAATTCAATTTTGAGATGAAACGGAATACAATTCAAGCTTCTTAGAATTCGGGAGAGAGAGAAAAGTGGGTGTTTTAACTTGTCTATCGTTCTTTTCGAGGAATAGAAGACAGTTCTAAAGTAAAATTGAGTTCATAAAAGCTTCTTTTTTTTTTCATTTACATTTATATATACACAAGGTAATATAGTTATTCTAGAAATATTAGATAATTAAAGAATTAAAAAATTAATATATTTTTACGATTAGTAACGAAACTATTTAATAATAAATTAATATATTTTACAAACAAGCTTTATTTGCAATTAAAGAGTAAAACTTGATGTGTTTTTCAAAATGCGCTTTTCTAGAAGAATTCTCTCATTTTTCATTAACATTCTAAACATGAAATACAGCAATTCATACTACATTCAACTCTTTCCGAACTCTTTTTTCAACTCTTTTTTTTTTTATCTGAAATCATTTTTAAAATGAAGTATTTTTCACCAAATTTTTCAAAAATAACTATTTAAAAACAATTCTTCATCAATTTCAACAAAACTTAAAATACAAAAAGGAATTACAAGTGTTTGTTTATTTTCATTGCAACTCGGATAAAAGAAATAAATTACAGTACAGAAGAAGAAAAAAATCAAAAAGAAGATAAAGCAAACGCTTTCAACGCAAAAAGAAACACTAAAAACCGCAAAAAAGAGAGAGAGAAGACCTCCATTCGCTTTTTTCTTCTTTTTACTTCAAATGCAAGATTAATTTTGTACGAGAGAAAACGCAAATTAATCAAAGATAACACACAACTTCCCCCCTCACAGTACTTCATGTATTATATTCAACAAATCAATCGTGAATAAATAAAAAGACCTAGGAAAGAAGATTTGGTTTTAAATTTTCAAAGCGAAGTGTAGGAAATAAAACCATTCTACTTTATTTTAGACTCATGGGACATCAAATACTGTTTTCGTCGAGTATATATTCATTACTCACTTTCTTTTCACGAAGATAAGAGTTTTGTTAAACGATATTTATTTTTTAAACGTATATATATATATATATATATATATATATATATATATAATCATCTTTTATTAAAAGAAATATACAGCAAGTTCTTCGAACAGAGACACATACATATTTAAATAATAAATATAACAAATGGAAGAGAATTTACTTGATATTTTTAAGAATTTTTAAACAAAATTTGCTTCACATATGTTTACCTTAGGGTTGAAAAGTTGAAATTTGAAAGTAACAAATTCTTTCCCAACTGAAAATTTAATGGTAGCCCCATTTTTTTAAAAAAAAATTATATAAAATTCTGACTGCACTCTTAAATTTGATAGCTAATACATATTGGGAATATGGTGGATGAAAAATAACTAAATTATAACTGTGTGCGTGAGAGAGAGAATTATTCCAACAAAAATGTGATAATAATGCTTATTTGACACCAATTAGAGTATAATCTTTAAAAATTCATTCAGTTTTGTTCAATGAGCATCCGCCAAGAGTTCCAAGGCAAAAAGAAAAAAAAAAAAAAAAAAAAAAAAAAAAAAAAAACTTAATTGAAAATCGCAAACAAATCTATGGCACAACAAAAATGTCACCTAAATTAGTGCATCATTTTAATTTGATTGATTAATTTGAAAACTAACGTGACTCTAGAGCTACAAAAAGCTATTGATGACAAACCTCACAATTTTGTGCCACGGTCAAGAGAAACAAGAACGGAAAGTGAACTGGTACCTCACTCTCAAAATTTCTCTTCAAGCAGCGTCAGACTTTGAACCTCAGCTGAACGGTGTCGATAGTTTTTCATGAAAGCTAAATTCAAACTCATGATTCATCTCGCAGATCGCTGGCATCACGAAGTTCGCAACTTTAACCCCTGTGCTAACAACGCTCTCTAGTTACTTTCATAGACAAGTATTTACAGAGTAAAAGTAGAGAAAATGCCGATAAAAATCATTTCAAAAGCTCGCTTTTCATCATTTTCAAAAACAAAATTAATAGCAGCAGGGATGTTTTTTTTTTATTGCAAACTCAGTAAACGTTTAAATATCAAATAATTTTAGTTCTGAAATTACAGAGAGACTTCCTAAAATTATACATGAGTAGTTAACAAAGAACCTCGTAACTTTGACCTACTGTCCAGAACTGAGAACGATATCTGAGAAAGAGTTGGTATTTTAATTTTCTAACTTCCCCTTTCCACTGTGTGAAAACTTCTAGGCCCCATTGAATGTACTGTATAACATCGTGGAAACGAGACTCAAGTTGACGACTCAACACGAAAAATAACTGGTTTTGCATCTTTCTCCCAAGGTTTATCCCTATTTTCTCCAAGATTCGATCGTATATTTATTATTTAATTTCAAAAAAAAAGTTTTAAGAAAATCAAAAGAATTAGAAAAATCAGTATCAGAAGAAAAATAATCTAAATTCCTCCTCAGAGAGGTATTTTTTACGGTACGACATTTTTACATTAACGTAGTTGGAGAAATCACCAAAAACAATTGCTTATATTTCATGATCTATTGAGATAAATCAATGAATGATTAATAGTGCATGTATTTGATCAATGAATGATCAAATACATGATTCAATACATCGATTTTCCAGCTTTCCAATGGTTTATAACAAGTCGCCATCTGTTGACAGAAAGAAGGAAACCTAAGAAGCCGCAGCTCCTTAATCCGTCTCACAGCCGGCAACGTAATAATGGACTTGAAATGCGCGGACAGCATCCAGCCGGATGTGTAAACCAATGTGTTAACATTAAACTGTCAGCGCCCCTATCATTTTTCGAAACTCCATATATACCACGCCAATTTAAAATTCTGAGGCAATTGAAAATTGAACAACACATTATATAATATAGAGATAATCTCATTATTCCACCCGATGTTATTTAACTTAATCTAGTTTCGATCCGCGACTTAACTAATACACAATTGGAACCCACAATTGTAAATTTTGCTACATAAAATATATTATTTGTTGCTATGCGATGAATAAAAAAACACGTATAATTAAAGCGAGTTCTATTTCCTAATTCGTAATATATACTTTTAGACATACTTTTTCGATAAGAATTGAAATACCTCATTATAAACATTTCAAATGCAGTAAATATATTTATAACTATATCATATCGTATTAAAAGAGCACAAAAAAAATTCCAGAAACTCTACAAACCGAAACCCTTATTCTAGAAAATGAAGGAAGTAATAAAATCGTCTCAGCTGCGCCTAAACCTCACGTACCTCGAGGACACTACTGATAAACCACAAGAAAGATGGGAATCTAGAAAATAAAATACGAAAAAAATGGGTTACGCACACATACCACTTCGGAAAAATTTCCTTCCGTCCCTTAAGGGGGCGACCGGCAACGCAGAAATAAATAAAATTTTATTTCCATCGCTGATTTATGAAGAGATACGTCAGAAGTAGTTTGCAGAATCAAAAAGGAAGGGCCTCACAGAAAGAGACACGTGTCATATACGGGTATCGCATCCCACACACGGAAGGTCTGCATTGCCCTTAGGGGAGACAAAAGATGTAAGACATAGGAAAAGGTTTGCGAATGAATAACAAAAGAAAAATAAGATTGGTTGATGTACATTTTGGTTGAGTTTTTTAGGGCTGCTTTCTAGGTTAAGAATCATTCAGGCGTGAAATTGAAAAAGATTTGATGAATATATCTATACGTATAAAGCCGTGAAGAAAGATATTAAATAGATATATGACGGTACAATCTTTTGTTTATTTACCGAATATTGGTAAATGAACGTCTTACAAAATGAAACTTCAAATCAAATTTTTAATTATTATCTTAGAAAATGATAAGAATTAAAAAATAACTAAGAAACTTGTATTTCCTTCATCAAGTTTTATTTATTCTTTTAATGATTTGATTTCTGATCTAAAATACCCAGCAAAAGGCGTAAAAAAGGGGGGGAGTACAATCGAATTTCCCTTCGCCATTTATTCAACACACAAAATCCATTTATGTGGTTAGACATTAATTTTGTTTCAACACGTAAAATAGATATTTTTTAAAAAAGCGCAAAATGTGAACAAAATGCTATATGTTTCAGGAGTAATGTATACCAATAAATGTACTATATTTACAATGAATTACATATTTTATTTTAATGCTTTGTCACGAAAAATAGTTTTCCTTATGATCAAGTATAGATTCATCTATTATATATAGCAAATATAAATTCCATCTATATTGACCAGATTCAAGTAACGTTGCTCTAGATCAACAAGAGGGCGACAAATCTTGTAATCTTCAGCCACGGTCAATTGACGAGGTCAACACCAAATCTGATACCTCACTCTCCTAATTTTAACATCACATCTCATGAAGACATTTAACGAGAAGGTGCCATTGTAATAATCAAACTTGGTTTTCCGTGAGTGAGTTAGTGAAAGTATCTTAATGGCACAAGAGTCACATGTGGCCATGTTGCGCAAAGCAAGATGAACTGTGGTCTCGACGTTTGGAAAAAAAATATATAAAAATAGGTTGACAAAGAGAGTAAAAATATAGAAGTATCGCTAAGGTATCCCGGTGATGCGTCCCCGTGTTTACCAAAAACATTTAATCCCATGGGAAAGAAAAAGATCACTAGGATGCCTCGGGGTCATGATGCCCATACCTACCTATAAATGGCAAGCCCCTGAAGTTCCCTTGATATAATCCACAGGGGCAGAGTGCCCGACTATATCCTCAGACACTGGGTACACATTTTATTTGCCTCTTATGACATACATAAGCTACTATTCTTTCACATCCGGTCGCCACATGGATTAGATGGCTTTCTTGAAATCAAGACTCGAACTTGAGTCGACCTTACTATAGTTAGCCACGTATCATGTGAACTTATCCACGTGGACTGTCGTATCCCCTCGATGATCTGCCTACAAATTATCACAGGAGTAATATTTAATTTCTGCCAATATAGAACTCATTATAAGCAACCCAATTACAAAATATTTTCAGCACAATCACTACTTTTTCTTTAAAACATTAATTAAATTAAAAATAAAATTATGAAAAATCAATATCAACAAAGAAAAAATTCTAAAAATAACGATCGCAATATTTGTAAAGGATTAATTTCAATACTTTGGGAGCATACTAAAGATGTGTATTTTTCATAACGTATATTAATAAATAGCAATTTTTGTCTCCATAATAAAATTAACAACAAATAATATATTAGATGCGTTTTACAATTGCAATAAAAAGATTGATAATTAAACGAGGAAAAGGAATGAATGAAAGTTAACATTTATATCGTCTATCATCAAATATTTCCATACTTCAGGTTTTATTTGAAGATGATCAAAATAGCATCAATAATAATCATTAGAACAAAAATAAATGTTCAGAATTAGAAAGAAAATATATATTCAAAAATTTAAAAAAAAAATAATTGTTTAGAAGTAGAAAGAAAATAACAGTATCCTAAGTTGGTCTCAAAGCGCATACCAAGTTTAAATGCAAAATATAAGAACGAAATTTACATCGAAAAACACCAATTTTTACTTTTACGTTTATGTATCACGACATAAAAATCAGAATTAAAATCTATTTGAAAAGAAAATTTCGACCTTTGAAACAAGAGTCAAGTTTCAAAGTTACAGGATATAACTTGAATAAATATTGACTTAGCTAATTGCATATTCAGAATATAGATAACGTTTTCACAAATTATAGAATTTAGGGAGAAGAAAAGAAAATACATAAAGATTTTGAAAATCGAGATAACAAATTCAATAAAAAAATTTCCAAAAGTATTTTCATAAAATTAAATCAATAGACTAAAGTATTTCAAGCATCATTAAAATAAAAACATTTCCTTTTATTGGCACAGTTAGCATAATTTTTTTCACAGAAAATTATAAATAATTTTCGAAACGACATGTTTTGCATATCATTGTTTACAGACTGGTTATGTAATTTTTTATTTTAAAAACTGTAACATAAAAACACTTTAAATATCATTGATTTTTTTTAAAAAAAAAAATTAAATCCTCGTGCATTTGTCACATTAATTTAATACTTTATCTATTAAGTGAATATAACTCACATTTTTATACACAATTTTAAATAACAGTATAATAATATGAGGTACACTTAGTTACACAACTTAAATCATTTACACTACTATAAAATCTTTTCACTATTTTTCACAAGAAATTTCAAAGTAATATTATGAAAACGAGAGTACATAAAAACACGATGGAGAAAAAAAAGTTAATAAATCTACAATGGAAGATTAAAATTGATCAACACTTGTTTTGCTCATTCTAATATAAGGGCTTAAATACTTTGACGGATTTAAAAAAATAAATCTTTCGTAAAAATGCAACACCATTTTTTTTAATTCAGCTAGAAATTTAATTATTCTCTACATTTTTAATAATGGCATTATTTTAACCAAGCCTTTTTACTAATCCAAAACTACATTTCATAAAATGATAGAAAAAAATAAAAAATTTCCATTAGCATTAAGATAAAATTGGACCACAAAGACATTTACACTAATAAACTTCTAAAAATATCAAAAAAAAAAAAAAAATCTGAAATGAACAATTTATACAATGTGTCCAGGGATTACTCAACGACGAAATTCAATCCTAAAATTACTCACTTAAAAAATTATTTTTTTCCCCGAATGTTTTAAAGAATCGCCACGTTACATCTTTATGGTATCTTTAGAATTTTTAAAACATACCATACATAACAATCTTTTAAATGCATTTCATTAGCACGGGATTATTATTGAGACTTCACAAATATAATTTTTTGTACATAATCAAGCGTCGTATCCCGAACACAATTGCTTTAATTAGAAATCTCTCATAAACCTTTAAGACGTCTGCTGGAAAAAGAGCTTAAATTTAGAAAGCAAACTCTTAAGAAGGCTCGAAAATTAATCAACTACCGAAACAAAATAGAAAAAAAAAACTAATGAGATAGTTCGTTAAGATTTAATTTAATTAAGAAATGAACTCATCAAAAATAAAATTATCCAACCTCGTTCGCGGAACCTGAATAACACGTACCCGTGGATTTTTCCAAAAACTCCCACGTCCAATTTTGCTTTTCATTAATAATCAAGCAAAATTTAAATGACTTTTTAATAGAAGATTTAATAGATATTACCGAAGGGAAGCGATATTTTTCTAAACGTGTAATATACAATTCATAGAAAACTTTACGAAGCGTTCGTATGCGGCAACGAAACAAGTAAAATGTAAACAATGGGAAACGAGATTTTTTTTCAGTGCGATCATTAATTGAGTTTCAAATAATTTACACAATGATAATAATTAGAAACTTAATAGTTCTACATTTTTAAGAAAATTACACTTTTTCAATGCCGGTAAATGAGCTCAGGTGAACAGGGATTTGAATTCAATTACTCTGTTAATTAAGATCAGAATAATTAGCAATTTCTCTCGCAATTCATTACCATGAAAAAACTTTTTTCAAGGCTAACACGATGTAAATATCTACCATGATTGAATTTCTTTCTCCTAGCTATTTTGGGTTTCACAGTTATGGAGCTTAATAAGTTCTACATAAATGAAAAGGCATAAATTAAAACTTTATAAACAAAAGGCTCGAATACATGGTCGTAAATAACCAAAATTAACTTTAATATTATATGCGTTGACTATGATTACATTCTTCATTAGTTATGGCCATAAATTTAATCACAGGAGACTGAACAACAAGAGTTCAGTTACTATGCATAATTGATTTCAAATTAAATGTAAATTCATTATTATGCACGCTTGCAATCAAACATTGAGGATCATAATTTTTTTTATTAAATTATCATTTTACAACTTAATACTTGTAATAAAATTTATTAAAACGCAAGAAAACAGGATATTAAAGCGGTACATAATTAGTAAATATATCCTCCGCTTCAGAATGCTTTAAAATAATTTCATTTTCTTATTTTCTCAGAACGAAAAAGGAACTGATGAAGATACTGTAAATGATTAAGACTAATGATTAAAACAAATTTAACTTTAAAAACTTAATACCATCCTGATGAGATATAGATTATTTCTCTTTCACATACATTGTTACAAAAATAAAACAATTTTCAATCGATTATATATTATGAAACAGGGATGCAAAATAAATACTTCTGATACAATTTTTCTCATAGAGCAACGGAAATATTTTTTCAAACTCAAAAAAGTTTAACATAATAAGCGTAAATAATACATGTGTAACATGAAATGGGTCTTTTCCTGTTGTATTTTTATTTCTTTTTTGAAAAACATGCGATCTGAAGAAAGGAAAGGGGGGAAATATTTGAGCATCATCATTTAGATAGGGGGAATTTATTTCGTTCTTAAAGCAGCAAAGTTTTCAAGGGATGATCCAAAAAAGTGCATATATATCATACAAAAAAAAAATCGAAAATTTAAGCAATGCAATAATGGTGAATAAATAAGATGAATTTCTCTTTTTTTTTTAAGACAACTCTTTCAACTAACAGGTAGACACATTGGCAGTTTTATATTTCACAAAGTACGATTGATATATTATTTTCAAAAGCACATTTTTTAAAAAAGAAAAAAAAAATTATAAAAGGAAAAGAAAACAAATAATAATGTAGTAGATGAAGAATGAAAACTAAAACCATTTAATGAATGATGAACAAATCAAGTTAAAATGTCTTTATTTCACTTTTAAACTGTAGCAAGAAATCAAAAACTTTTCACACTTCAAAATATTTCAGTTTTCACTCTTCTATCGAGTGAATTTCCGTCATTCAATCATAAACAATACGGCTTTAAGAGGGTTTCCCACCTAACTACTTCTTAAAACTTCCTAATATAAACTAATATACTTATCAGGAGACATCAAATATTTATTTTCAAAAATGCATCTCAAGAGTCAAGAGTTTCACATAATAGAAAAAAGTGTATATTGTAAAATTATTCATAAAACTTGGGATAACAATCGCTGTATACTTCATTACTACGAAAAGTCAAATTAAACCAAAAACAAACGATGTGTACATCACATGTCTTTAAGACAATTAGGAAGTGAGCAGTGTTTGCATAAAATATTTCCTTCAAGATAAATATTCTAGAAAGAAAGATGAGATCTTTTAATCGAATATATCTGTAACTAACCAATCCGAATAGTAATAATGACGTTCTGGTATGAAATGTCTGAAAGAAAATAGAATCAACACAGAACTAACTCCCTTTGTTGATGATTCTTTTGATTCAACTTCATTTGTTGAGGGGACACAATACCATAAAAATTACCAAAATATCGAAAAAAAAATATTACTTTAATTTTATGACTTTTCTACATATAAATACAAAATCTCACGGTCCTAGTTACATTATTTAGCTATATTATTTAAAGTTTCTTTAATAATGTACCAAATCGTTTCATTGACCCTCCAACTGATTTTTATTTTTCATAAAGTTCATGTACATAAATTCTAAGGCTTTTTTAATAATCAATAGATCATTTTGAGATTTTTTTTTCTAGTTCTTTTCCATATTTTTATTAATTCTTTGCATGGAATAAGAATTCGGATAAAAAAAAATCTAAAAAATATATAAAATTCGATATAGCTGTTTTTTACTATTTTTCGTAGAGTTTGATAAAAAAAAAAAATTGCAGAGTTCTAAATAATACTACACAACTAAACCCATGTACAGAATTGTTGGAAACACTTCTAAGAAACTGAGCAAAAAAAATGCTTAAATATTGTAGAAGTAATAAGAATTTAAAATAATTAAATGTTTTTAAAAAAGTTTTAAGTTTAAATAGTTGTTAGTATAAAATAAAGCTTTTTCTTTTTTCTGAAATGCATATTCTACGGGTGTTCAAATATGGTGAACATAAACTTTTTCTTAAAAGCATGTAATTTTAAAAAGTTGCTCACCATTATTCTGCATTCACTAACGAGAGTTCAGGGTTCAAATTACGATGGAAAACTCCCATTTACATGAATCATAAAAAAACATAAGACTTGAAAATGATAATGTATTGTTACAATAATTAAAGAGAAAATGCGTGACGCAAAACATTACTTTAAATGACTTTGTCCCAATGCGTTTACCAAAACTGAACAATAGTTAAATAGTTTTAATTATAAGTGTGATTTAATCAAGTCTGGAATTATATTAAATAATAATATATTCTGGAATTGAATTTAATACATTTATAAACTGTAACGTTATATTTAAAGAATAAGTATGTATGAAATTCTATGAAGATCATGACACGAGAGGGCTGAACATATCTATAATAATAATATCTGAACAAAACTATTATATTTTTCTATGATAAATTTGGGCAATTTTTAAAAAAATGTATTATAGTCTATCAAAGTGGTTAGAGTTTTGAGAATTAACGGCACACTTCGAAATATGCGAAAATAACGCAATGCATTTAAGTCATTTATATCTTAAGTATTTATTCTCTAAGTTGAAGCTATAAAAATACTAAAAATCGAAACAAAATAATTATACATTCAGTCGAAATTGATATGAGTATACACTAGGTTATCTAAATTATCGGAGTTACATTAAAAATCAAAATAAATTAAATGATTAACAAGTGATTTTTTTTAATAGCTAGAAAAATTAAATCCAGTAAAAAAAAATAAATAATGTGGATTTTAAGTGTTTAGAAAATGTGATTAAGATCAAAGTAAAATTCCTTTCAACAAAAAATAAACATCCAATTGAAGCTAATGAGAAAGAAATTTAGATTATGCAACGCAATTAAAGCATGACAATTTCCTTAATAAAATATCAAATAGAAAAATATCTTACATTGATGTTATTACTCAAAAAATGCAACAAACAACCGCTTCATTTTTTTTATAAGAAAATATAAAAATGGTGATTGTTTTTCTTTTCCACTTCCCTAAAAGAATTTCATAAAAAAGGAGAAAAACATGTAATTTAATATCATTTTGCTTGCGCTTATTCAAAATATGCTAAATCCAATAACAAAAATACTTTCTTTCAATACAGTTAATTCAATAAAATGAAATATTTCTGAATAATTCAATAAAAAAAAAACCAGCATTTTCTGTCTTCTCATTAACTAGTACAAAATATTCAAAGAAACAAAAGAAATAAACGCGACTGTATTAAAAACAATGCCAACTTCGTAAATTAATTTATCAAAAATTCCTTTTTGTAGATCGATGTACGAATTAAATAAACGGAAATGAAAAGAAATAAACGAAATTCCTTTCAAAGGAATACTACTTCAGAAAATTTTGAGAGATTATCTGAAGAATTATAACTTCTCAGCTACTATCTAAGGCCCGAATCAAATTCAGATTTTAATAGCATTATCGATCAGGAGCGAAATTCAATTAAATATCACAATAGAGACTGGCGAAGGTCTCCCCTTACAATGCAGGCTTATTTACAACCATGCATTAAAGTGACGGCACACTGTTTGATTTAAAATTTAAGTCGCTCTCGAAGAAAAATGAAGACAGACAATAGACTACACGTCCACATATAGAATTTCAATCGATTAAAGCTAAACTCAACAATGAATCATTCTACTGTGACTAGAGGAAAGTCTGAATTAGGATGAAAATAGCAGTTAATAAAGCACATGTTTAACTTTAAAATCAAAGGAGAAAGCATTTTCGAATTGATTATTTGATAAATCACGGAGAAAGACTGTTGAAGATAATGAGCTAAACAGATGGAGAAAGTATGCGAGGAGAATCACATTAATCAGCAGCAGAAGCATTTCTGAATAATCTGATGAAATCTTTCTGCATGGATTATATATGGATTAAATTGACGTTACAACATATGTGTTGGTGATAATTCTCGTGATTTTGAATCACGATCAAGTGAAAAGGATTACATGTATACGTAAGCTAATCCAGTCTTCTAATTTCCACACCATGCATGTGAAGAGCTGGAGATCAAATTGAACTAGAATTACAAAAGCTCCACTATTTGAAAGACAGTTTTTGAATACTCAAGATTCGAACCCGTGACTCGAACATCCGTCATCAAGAAGTATTGGCCTTGACTAATTAGACAACAATGTCCCCACTAAATGATGGGTCCGTGAGTGACAGTAAAGTTTCAAGGTGGAAGAACCAAATCTGGCTGAACAGCAGCAAATATTTGTTTAAACAGTAGGAACAGGGGGAAAGGAAGGAAATCGCAAACATCGGTTGACGAAAAGGAGGGTCGAAAACGGAGAAAGGTCTCTAGGATATACCGGAGGTGCGTCACCCATGTTTACCAAAGAAGCAAATCCCAGGTGTCATTATTGCCGAACTTACCTGAAAAAGGTAAGTCCTTAGGGAAACTGAATGATGGGATTAAAACGTATCATTATTAAACAGTCGCAAAGAAAACGTCTCTACTTTTTAAAAATAACACAATTTAATTAATAAAATGAAATATTTTAAAACTGTAACTTGTTATCATATTAAGATTTCCAAAAGCAATAAAAGAGGTGCTTATATTAAAAATAGATATCCATAACACAGACGGGTCTATTTTTTGATTGATATTTGCCATTAAAAAAATCTGAATGGATTACAGGGGGGGGAAAAGTGCAAATCAAAAGCGATAATTAGAATATTAACTCCAAATTTATAATTAAGAAAACGTTTCTAAAAAAAAAAAAAAGAAAGACGCATATTTCAATCCAGACATTCGTGACTAAGCGTATGACAAACGTATTTTAGATTGTCAGTAACACAACTTCGATTTAAGTTTTGATACACGCTAGCAAAAGTTACAAGAAGAGAAACGAAGCAATTGAAACGAAAGATCTGGTGAAAGGTAATTAAACACGCTCTTCCAACAAATCAAGCGATCCTTTTAACGATATACCATTTTTTTTTTTAACCGTCTCGACTTTTCGCTCTAGAAATTGTTTTACGATGCCTTGATTGGAATCAAGGGATTCATTAATCAAATGGTTCTCTTTTTTTTCGTATCTTTCGAACTAATGGGGAAGATCCAACAAAGCGAATTTATTTAAAATGACAATCACATTCGTTTCGAATGTTACAACGTCGCAAAAGATCCCTTAATGATTGGAAAGATTAATGCGAAGTTTCAATTTTTCATTTCAGTTTAATATCCCAGCTGGACGCCAATCCTCGGCAGCCGATAAATTGCCAATATTTTTTACGGGCGTGTACGAGGGTGAAAAGTATGGTAATTATATGGACGAAAGGAAAAGTATAGTCTGTTGGAACGTAGTTGAAAAAATTAATTAACGAACGTTTCGTCGTACTTTAGAAACCCCATAAGTCGATCTTGCCTCTATTTCAGTTAATCAAAGAGCAAAAAAGGAAAGGGGGGGAAAATCTCGTTTTATTTTTTTTAAAAGTGCAATGAGTTTTATCTTCAAAAATTAATTGAAAGAGTTCTTATGAATACTTGGAGTGATTAGTTCATAGATAATTTTGAAAAACGAGTAAAAAGTATAATTTGATAACTTAATTAGGTTTGATTTTTTTTTCCCACTTACAGAGAATGAGACTTGGCATAGGTTAAAAAATTTCAATTCATTAATGAAAGCTGAACATACAAAGAAATAAAATTTAAACGTTATTATTACAAAAGTTATCATCTTCAATGAAACCAAGTTTAACTTTCAAAAATCAATGCATTATTCAGAAAATTGCAGTTAAATTGTTTTTTAAGGTTTTATTTCTTATATTCCAACTGCATGGGAATATGTTTTTCATTCATTTCACGTATTAACATTTTTAAAAATTAACTTTATCGTTATTTTAGTTACCGCTTTATTTGTCGTCATCGTTTTTCAATATGAAAATTTTAAATTCAAATTATGGTCTAGTTAGAAAGTTTTTAAAACCATTTAGAGCTAAATAGTACATCAACAAAGTATTCTTTATTAATGGAATACATCAGGCTGTTTCGACAAAATCGCCAAATGTACCCTAAATCAATAAGTGGGGAGTTTATATCCAAGCATATTAAAATGCAGAATATTCAATAGTAAAATATCTTCTAAAATGACGATCTCTTAATATCATAATCACTGAATGCATTCTAAAATAATAATCTTGATAACACAATCGTCACCAAATCTTGAAAATTCCCTCGTGAAAATTTTCAGATTCAATTATAAAAATGTTTACGACTAGCTATGTCAAATAAAATAATCATTTATCAAATCCGCATAACTGAAATGAATTAGGATATAAAATTTTCGTTCACCTCTATGTTCAATTAAACTTTTCCTGACACTTTAAATAAATATCATAAATAAGTTGCAATAATATCAATTTCTAAAACTCATAAATCAAGTGCTCTCATTTTTTTCTTTTATAGTATTAACTATCTTTCCTTTGTAAATTTTTGCCCTATTGATATGACTCAGACAAGAAAATAAACCCAATGATTTGAATTAAAACAAAATTAAGATAAAGATAACAATAACGATAAATATAAAAATAAAAAATAACGATAAACGTACAATAACAAACAGTAATGATAATCATAACAACAATAACAAAAAAAGATTTAAAAAAGTAAAAAAAAATTCCATGCGAAGTTTTGCAAAGGACAGATTTATCCATCAAAGGTGCTAACTTTTTTTGTAATAATTATTAAATTATTCAAAAAAATTAGAATTAAAGCAAATCATAAAATATGACAACGGAATAGAAATTTAATTCTTTGATTAGGGTTTGGCCAGAAAAAATATTCAGAAAACACTGTACTTTGAAAAAGTGCTCCGGTGACCATTTTATCGTTAACTAAAACAATTACCCTTTGGGTGGCTAATATAAGAAAAATTGTTCAATACAAAGTTTTACAAAAACAGATTTAGCCACCGAAGAAACTAACTTTTTAAAAATAATTATTAAATTAAACATTAGGAATAAAGCAAACAATAAAATATTGAAGTGGACAGTAACATCCTTTTCAGGTATTGAAATTAAAGCAAGTGATAAATTATTAAATTGAATATATTTTTAGCTAAATGCAATTATTGATGGCGTCAAATGAAAATAAATGTCACTTGCATTTTAACACTTTATTTTGAAAAGCTTACAGTGACGCCATTTTGTCTTCGACTAAAGACAATAGCCTCTGTGCGGATTTCGTTGATAACAATTAAAGGTAATACTGGAAACAATAAACCATTAAGAAAAATAAATCAATTGTAAATTTCGGAAGCAATCGTGGATTCTTCCCGTACATGGTATACTTAAAAATTAATAAAAAAATACTATATATTATCAATCTTTCAAAAAATATTTAAAATAAAAGAAAATTTTAAAAAGATAAAAGTTTAATTTTCTAAAAAAAAGAATTATTTCAATAAAGTAATGACTTACTCCGTTAGAGAATTATTTTAGTTTGAGCATTCTAAATTTTCATATATCACTTAAAAAAAAAACTTCTATTGCAGAAATTGAAAATATATATAAAGATTCAATTTAACTATGTGATTTCTATCGTATCTGCAGAAGAAATATATTTCCCCGAGCAATCATTTCAAAGCAAAACTTTTAAAGAAGCACACACAAAATAAATTTTAATAAAAACACATTTCTTCTTCTTTTTTTTTTATCTTCAGCGCACCTTCACGATCTCAGGGAGTAAGTAAATAAAAATAAGAAAAAAAAGTTTCAGGAAACTTCCGACCGTTCGGGCACACCATCACACTCAATTACCCGAACAAATAACTTCGGAAAAGATAGGGAAATTTCCGAACCTATTTTCCCTAAAAATTCCACCCACAGCGAAGGAAGAAAATCCCATTTCTAATTACACTTCAATGTGAAGGAAAGTACTCCTGACACATTGCTTTCCCCATTGTAGTCGCTCCAGGAAAAAAAAAGGAAAAATGAGAAAGGGTCTTTAAAAAACAACATCACCTAGGATTAAGTCCTTCGATTAAATCACCCTTTAACTTACATCCCCCTCCTGACAAGCCAACACTGGGCAGGCTGGTTGTCAGCCCAGGATAATGGGATTATGGTTCCTTAGAGAAGAACACGTCAATGAAAGAAGGTGCATCCCAACAAAATGAGACAACTTTAAGAAATTTCGGTAAGAATTTGTAATCGCCAGCGGCGTAGAAAAAGGAGGAAAAGTCAAGGGGATGTGCAAACGATTTTGCATATTAAATGACCCAAGTCACCGGAGTAATAAAATAAACAACGCACAAAAAGAAAAAAAATTTTATCTTTTTTATCATTTCCAAGACCTCTCAAGGCTTGAAATATAAAACTGGTTCAATCTTAAATAATCTACGAAAAAAACATAATTTATATTTGAAGATCAGTTTCTAACATCGACATATTGTGATTTTGGAAGAATTATTTATTTACCTTTAAATTGAAACATGATACGCAAGAAGAAACACAAATGCTATATCTGACTCACAAATGAGCGTACGAAGGTCGTTCAATAAGTCTTTAGAAAATCCAAGAGACTTTTCCGGCCGATGAGATCATATTCGCCTTTTGGGGGGCACAGATTTACCGGAAGCAAGCCATTGTTTTGGTTGTTGCTTGGTTTCTGGTGTATAACGATGAATCCATTTATCATCGACGATGACAACTCGACGCGGCAGGAATCAAATTTGGATTTTGCAACAAATGACTACCAAACTAACAACAAATTTGCAACAAATGACAAATCAAAACTAACTTAGGAATCAATGTCACATTTGTTTCGGCTCCATTTGCCAGATGGCAGATTCAAATACAAGTACTTTTTGAACCACCCTCGTAATATTTGATTAGACCATTGGCACTAAAAACTTATAATTCATAAAAAAAAATCAATACGAAATACATTCTGAAATAATTTAAATGATTAAAATTCAAAGTTGTTTTTACATATGCTAGAAAACAAGACACAAAACGGAACAAGACCAAAAAGAATACTTTTCGGATAGAAAATGATTTAATATTAATAAAATTTTCTGGTTATATTAATGCGTGGGAAAGAAAAGAGAGCAGCAGGTATTTTTATAAGCTACTCCAATTTTCTTGAATCAACTATTTCTCTCCATTTACAAAATGTTTCATCTCTAGTATTTTAATACATAAAGTTGAACATTTGACATATTATTACATGTATCTCAATATTCGAGATTTATTATTACAACAAAGAGGGAATGTGTTTAAAAATAGTAAATTAAGCAAATATTCAAGAATTTTGAGATTAAAATAATATATCCAATACTTTATTCCTTAAAATAAGCAAAGAAAACTTTAAAATAACAATTCATATGGGATAGGTTCATGATATTAAAAACACCAATGAATTTCTCGAAGATACATATTTATATTTTCCTTGACTAACTGCTTTTAATAGAAGGATAACTAGAAAATTCAGTAAAAATATTTAACATTTTTACTACTATTATTTATTTATTTTTTTTTTTTTTTTTGCAGAAATGTATATACTTTTTTAAAACCTACAATCACAAATTTATCTTTTAATAAAATGGACAATTTTTCTTTATACTTCAAATTATTACTCCCTTTATCATTAAACCAATAGTGCGAACGATAATAATAGATATTAAGTAGACAATCAATTGTATTTTTATAATTCAGAGAATTCTGTTATACATATAATTTCATAGACTATTAAATGTGCATAACAAGGAAGTTATTATACTAATCCTTGAAGTTGTAAGTTCTTCTTATAACCTATAATATTATACTAACTTTATTAATAGATTCGTGGTAAATAACGCTTCTCAAAATAAAATTTTATTTTCTCCAGAAAACTGAATTCAATATAAACTGAGTAGATAAATAAGAAATCAATTACCAGATTTAAATTTACGTACGTACAGAAGAATATTGAATAATTTTAAATAACTTATAGGGCAAGGTGTTGCATTCAAAAAAAAAGAAAAAACTTTACGAAATTTACATTTTCAAGCATCCGATAATTTGCTATTAGTTGATTGATTTGATTTAACGTCGCTGCTAAGATTTTTAGCCATTAATTGAAATATTGAAATTCACTCAGAGATATCGGAAAGTGTACATTTGAACCGGTTTTTCAACCTTCTAACTTTCACAACACGCCACGAAATCTTAGGTGGTACGATACTCTTAGGTGGAAACAGGACTCGGAACCCATAATTCGACACGCACATCGCTCACCACTAAGTTCGCAATCTAAATCATTGGACTATCGTGGCCTTCAGCACATTTCCAAGAACGAGAATGAAATAATTTCAAAAACTCGTTTTTAAATTCATTTTTATGAAGAGTCTTAAGTAACACCCATCATTAAGAGACCAAAAATGTATGCAAATATTTCGCAGAACTCGATCGACATCTAAAAGCCAACTAAAATTAACAGTGAAGTTATAAACAAAGAAGACCAGTCTTAATAGATCCACACTGAGTTAATTACATTTACCTGGTTGAACTAAGTGCAAAAACATAAAAACAATAAAGAAAAGGATTATGTTAATGGATTCCGCTAACCATTGACATTTTCTTCAGCTTCGAATATGGTAAAAGGGAAGAAAATCGAAAACCTTCATGGTCTTCTTTTTCTTGTTCCATGTAGAACGAAATATTTATGCTCTATCTCTAAGAAAATCGTTACGATGGCCCCGAAAAGTAAAAGAGAAGGACAAGCTGCTTAATGAAGTCAGGTTTAAAGAAAGAAAACTCGGAAACGAGTTGATGCAGATGTTTCACCTCTTTCGTCGAGAATCAAAGAAATAGAAGCCAAAAGTTCCACTTCTAAAATTCCAGGCACAGAAATGTGGTACTTAATGCTTTTTTCTCCTTTTCTAACAATAAGAGAAGTTAGAAATCTAAGAGGTCTTAGTAAAAGAAGTAGCATTTTAATACCTAAGAGAATTCCTTCCAGATTATAAACAGAAAAACATTAGTAGCTATCGAAACGAGTGACCCCAGCAGTTAAAGGTTTACACTGTATATTCTTATGTATACCAAAACCATATCAGTCTAAATTTAGTATCTGTATAATTTTTCTTAGCAATTTTCAGAATTACATTGAAAAGGCTTCCTGTTTTCAAGCTATAAAAGTGTAATGTTTCAAATTATATAAACACTGAAAGATATATACGGCATTAAACTAATAAGTTTCTCAAAGGGGTTGACATTTCGAGATATGAAGCTTTTTGGATAACAGATCAGGAGTAATCTGTTGTTCCTCAAATATTTAACTCGTAATTTTACTTGTAAACATCAAAACATTGTGAAAATTTTATTTCAAACACATAACAAGAATATTGCTCAAGTGATGATGAAATAATGTTTCTCTTCGAGAAGTATTTGATTAAACATGAGTATGAAAACACAAATACGGGGGTGTTAACCTTTTTTCCCTAGCATCATTTCAGAATTCAATGAGGGTTTTTTTTTTCCCTCCTTTTTCAAATTTAAAGATTTGTCTTCTAATATGATACTAAAACTAAAAGTCCAATAAAAATTATAAATAAAAACTTCTATGTTTCCAAAAATTTGCATAATAGATTAACTTAATGAAAACCACCACTTAATAAAAGAATAACAGAACAAAGACCTTCATTTGCAAGACTTCTCATCTAAGCGAATTGAAACCATTAAACTACAAAAATATACAACGATCAATTATTCTTCTGACGTAAAGCAACTGCTACTTAGGAACACAGAAAGCCAATCTGCATTCTTAAAAGTAATTCCTCTCAGAGAATAGCAACAGGATCATTAACTCAAGTAATTGAATCAAATAAATCGAAAACAAGCTGCATTCTTAATCACGAAAGAATCCAACACACTGCATTAGTAGCACGTTCAGTATCTTTGATCAAATCTCATTCGGAACCGGCAAAGAAAGCTAAGATACAAAATCGTTACATCCAACAACTAATGAATGCAGTTTGCTTCCTCTGTGTTTCAAATAGTCATTATCTAGTCACTAGCGTTCCTCTAACGGTTGTTTGAGCATCGTCCTTCACTGCAGCAACAGGATAATGTCCTGCTGTCGGGAAAAGATCCTTAATACCACTCGGTACGGGTTTCGTGACTGAAAAATAAAAGCTAGGACACTTTCATCTGTCTCGGTGGTACAATCTGTTTCCTGTCCTCGGTCATGGAACTTCTCATTACACAGGAGTCGCAGGGGACTTATGCTGAGTTTTGTTGGAGTCTAAGCCAAGATATTGCTTTCCTTATCCATGCAATAATAGTTATTCTTTCAGCAAAGATAACACCCTCCAAAGGACTTTTTTTTCTTTATTTTTCGTATTTCATTCAATATCAATGTTTTTCTTTTACAAATAAGAACAAAAAAAAAAAAATAGCAGATTTGTTTCTAGATGAAAGAATATCACATCAATGCAATAATAAACTAGATTCTCCCAGATATAATCCTGTCTATATAATACCGTACAGCAGTAGGTATTTAACCAGAATCAGCGGAGGGATTTCAGCAGGCTGAGAACTTGAATGAAAAAAATAAAACTTAAAAAATAAAAAATAAAAAAAAAAAAATAAACTTAATGTTTGTAACTAACTGATATCTAATTACGTCTTGTATATATTTCCTTTTCTTAAAAATATTTAAATATTATATATATATATATAGTTTTGTTCATCATTAGAAATACTATACTGCACTGTTGCGTTAGTGCGTAAGATAAATATGTTTGCTGATAAGACGTTAACCTAAATTTTACTGGAAGCTTTCAACATATTAATGTATTTGGATATTAATATGATTAGAAATAGCGATTACTGCTCATGGATAATATTTAATTAAATGCAATATTATTTAAATATTATAATTCAATGTACTAGCAAGACTTATTATTGTGTATTATATTTTTACTGTACACAACTATTAAATTTGTATTTTGTCCTTCAGTACAAACAACAAATTTTCGTTGCAAATTCATCTAAGGAATGTGTGTGTTAACCATTTACTGCTTTTAAATGAGAGCACGTCTTTTGACAAATTAGTTTCATTTAATGATGCTTATTAACAAATATTACAAAGTTATTCACAATGAAAGATATTAACACTTTTCTAGCAGCGGAAAACTATGATGAAAAACGTCCGGGGAATGCGTATTTTCCCTTTCTTTCATCGAACTGCGTACGTCTTGTCTGGTCCTTTTGCTTATATATTTCCCTCGTCTCACTCACGTTCCAACTGAGGGAACGGAATCATTTTCCACACGTCCTTCCGTTGGAATTGATTTGGACACCTGCACTCCTAAAGTGATGACCTCTGGATGGGGGAAAAGGGCGTAATCTATGTGGGAATTTTTAGGGCGGTCCTTTCCGGGTAGGGGATCAGGGGAGGCAGTCATCACTACCACATAAAGTGTATATAGAACAGAAATAAAAGAATACGAAATTCTGCAGTAGAAAATGATATAAGAGGATCTAATGAGACCAACAAACAATTTTTGGCTTAAGACGTAGATGAGGATTTGGGTATAGAAGAAATGAAAAAGAATATCTATGAGAAAAAAATAGAGAGAACTTTTCGTTTCACAGGATTTAATTTCTGGAAAATCATGCTTTTGATAAATTCAATTTTTTTTTTATTTGAAAGAAAAAAAAAATATGGATAATATGTCCATTTAAATAACACTCAATGAAAATGCTCAATGGGAAGAAAGAGCTAATACAGAAAAGTTTTTATTGGTTGTATCTATCTTAGATAGTAAACAGAAATAGAATAAAGCACCTAGAGGTGACATTAAAATATTTTTAATTCAACAGTGAATAAACATTCATTTTATTATTAAGAGTACAGAGGCAAAAAAAAAAAAAAAATTACAACCTTAATATCTTCTACAATTATCATTGCAGCTGGACAAAACTGGAATCGATGTTAATGTGTCAAATGGAACTAAATTAAGTTGTTAACGGGTTAATTAATTTCTAAAACTAATTTTTTTCATAATGAAATCTAAATTATTTCGAGCAATTGATTTTGTACCTTAAAATTAGTCTTAAAAGTATTCTAAATTTAGCGAAAATTGAATTGAAAGTTTCTGAGTTGTGGAGGAAGGCCTTAAAAATGACCTTCCTTTAAGTCCTCAAATGTTAAATGAGTGTCTAAAACATTTAACAAAAAAATTTTACTCAACACTTTTCGAAGATTATTATCTCTGAAAACAAAACAAAAAGAAATGAAAAAATAATATCGCTACACGATGCATATGAATTATTAAATAGTTACGAAAAGATAGTGAATTGTAACATTCCAAAATTTTACATACCAGGATGCCTCATGTCTAAAAACACTTATATTAAAAAATTTACGCCATTCCTCAATAGTTCAGGAAATATAAAGTTTTGAAATTAACATCGGTAATCGTGGAGTTTAAAAGGGCCATAAACAAGTTCATAATAGTTAATTTTCGATTCACGAATAAAAAAAACAGAGAAAATAATATAAATTGTTTGCGCAGAAGTAACCTATTATAAAGCCTCCCCGCCCACTTCACAAAAAGTTTTAAACGATTTGTCCCCCCCCCCCCAACAACTAAGAATGAAAGGTTAGAATGAAAATTGGGATCCATGCTATTTTCATCATTCGCTACAAAATTTTATAAAAAAATTGAATTTAATAATGTAAAAATTCCGTTTTAAAAGTTAATGAACAACGTTATTAAATAATAAATTAAAACCGTAATTTAATTCATTTAAGCCATTAATAATGATATCAGTTTATCCATCTCGATGACAAATGCGAAAACTATTAAAGTTCTTTATTTTAAGATACTAAATTTTGTTTTCTAATTATTTCTTTCATAAACTTCGATGTAAATCATGGGACAATTAAAATTAAACACTTTCAAATAGAAGAAAAATCATCAAATGTTATAAGCTTACAAATACGGAATCAAATCTATTACTATTCGTTAGATAGCTATAATGTAATGCGTGACACAATTTATTCAATATTTTTTTCCCAAATTGTAATTTTTATCACAAAGAAATATATGATTGATTCAATGCAAATAACAATAGTAAAAGAAAATTTCGCACAAGAGAAAAAATTGCTTCTGGAGGAAGCTCAGCGCTAGTTTTTTCAACTTTTTTTTTCCAAATTGTAATCATTTATCACAAAGAAATATATGATTGAATCAATGCAAATAACAATAGTAAAAGAAAATTTCGGACAAGAGAAAAAATTGATTCTGGGGGAAGTTCAGTGCTAGTTTTTTTTCAAATTTATATTTTCCAAATTGTAATAATTCATTTATCACAAAGAAATATATGATTGATTCAATGCAAATAACAATAATAAAAGAAAATTTCGTATAAGAGAAAGAATTGCTTCTGGAGGAAGTTCAGTGCTGGTTTTTCCACCTAACAGCAAATGACTTAGAAAATGAAAGACTTTAGATGGAAAATTAAGACTTTAAAATTAATATTCAAAAATTTTATTCATCTAAAACAAAAATTTGTCATTTTTCCTCAACGTCATTTTCAAAATTATTCAGATATTCGGTTGAAATTTCAAACACAGAAGCATAAAAAATAGTACAGTTTCGAGTTAAAATTACGATCCAAAAATCGATCTTCCATAACAACATGATACAGCACAAATATCACTTCACGCCACGCTTGACTACCTAGAAACCAGCCTTTGAAATCAACTTTAAAATGATCCGGAAATATACTTAAAAACCGGAAACTTAAAGGAGGGTTGAAAAAAGAAAAGGGAAAAAAATACTCCTAAAATACATTTAGAAGGGAAAAGAGCCAAGGGGGAGAAAATGAGCGTACCAAAGTCAGGGAAGCTTAAAACAGGACTTTGGAAACTTTTGCGATCACTTTTTCTCCTTTCTTCCCCTCCCTTTCCCATTTTTCCGGGAGCAGCAAGTGGCCTTTAAAAGCCATTGAAGAAAAAAAGGAACAAGGGGTGGGCGCGAACAAAGCGTTCGAAAGGATAAGAACAGAAGCCGGGTGGAGAATAGGGGGTGGCAAATCCCTTCAGTACATTACCTGAAGCATGGAGGCAAAAGCTGATGGGGGCTCAAAGTGCTCGAAACGCCAAGGATCAAGCGTTTAAGAGGCAAATGCCATTTCTCATCTATTCCTCTTTTTCCCGATTTTTTATTTTCTTTTTCCCTTCTTTTCCCTAAATCGTTCTTAGGAAGAAAAAGTGACTTTTCTCAGTCATGAGATATAATCTGGCACTTAAAGTGGAAGGGCTGTGTCTGGAAGTAGTTCCGAACAAGAAAAATGAAAAAAAGGAGATTTATAGAACTGACTACGGAACCCGCTTAGGGATACAGTTCTCTCAGCGAGAATATTTTAATATCCATAGATATTAGAAATGTTCTCATATATTTCTGATTGCCACATCAATAACCGAGATTTTTTTAAAAAAAAATACTTAGTAAATCAATTTCAGTTCAGTAAAGTAGATTTGAGAGCAACATCATTTGCGTAGATGAGTGTTTTTTTTAAAAAAATACTTTAAAAATGCAGAAAGAATAAAATGTTTATAAAGCTAACTCTTGTTTATACATCAAAAAAAGTAGACTTCATTAACCTAGTTATTCTAGTGTGTTTAAACGGCATTACACATTTAGAACTTAAAATGCAACATAATCAATTAAATATACTCAAAACGTTTCAATAAAACTATATATAAATTGATAAATCACGAATCTTTTTGTTCACAAAATAATTAAACTCGGGCTACATTTCTATTCTCTCTCTCTCTCTCTTTTTTTTTTTTTTTTTTTTTTGTTATTTAAAATCCTTACATTAAAATGTTTCATCAATATCAACACAAAAATTGTAATTCGCTTGTTGCCAAGTCATGTTAACAAAAATATAATGAAGTGCAATAATAAGTTGAGTAAGCAAATGCTTCGTTTGTAAATTAGAAAGAAATACATTTTTGAAAAAAATCTAACATTGAATGCTTGTACAGTTTCAAAATATAATTATAAACAAGAAACATTGCAACAACAATATGAATGCAATAAATTGTTATAAAATTCGCTAACTAAGCATTGGGCTTCACTGTTTTTTAAAACATAAAATATGATTTGGTCGTTTTTAATTATTAGTGTTAAAAATACATTGAATTTGAGTCAGATAGAATCCATTATATTACTTAATCAATGGCATTATACCATGAATAAAAAGCGATAATATATTTTGCATGCTTTAAATTTGAAAAGAATCTTTACTGAATATACAAACATGCAAATTTAAATACAACGAACTCTTCTCTATAGTATGTTTAGGAGGCCTATGATTGGCAATATTATAAGCCAAAAATATCTAACGAAAAAGAGTTTCTACGAATAAAAAAAGAAACTCATATTGAAAAAAAAAAGATTTCATGGTTAATTATGAACATGGGATTGACTTTCCCTTTTGTACTTATAAATATGTAATGTAGTTAATATTATTAATAAACTAACTGAAATACCGTGACACGGATGAATTTAAAAATCCAACAACCAAGCTAACATGCATAAAATATTTTTAATGAGAGCCCACATCCAATATGGTGCAAGACAACATATTATAAAATTTACAGTTTTATTACATGGTGCAAAGATAGCTCAAAAACAAAGTCATGCAAGATATAACAAAAATTCTCCTAAAATGATAATTAGCATCCACTAATAAAAGAATAGTTTAGATCTGCGAGTAATAAATAATTATAACACTGAACTATGAAGAAATATCCATAAGCAATCTGAACAGCTTCTTGATAAACACAGTTAAATGTATTTCCATTCATAGCAAAGATGTATAAATTTTTTGCACAACCAACTCTGAACAAGACAATTAAAAGGTCTTTCTCGGTATTATTTATAATACTTTCCATCCAACCACGTGTTTTTTTAAGAAGTAATTTTATCAGCTCTAGAAACAGTAACATTTGACGAAAGATATACAGAATACACAAATTATACCGCCAAAACTAAAATTTACTTTATGGAAGAATTATTTTTATCGATGATTCATTCGGAAACGAATCGTAATTTTGCTACAAAGAACAAACAAGGAACAAATATAAAACGATAATACAAATTGTAAGAGACAAAATAGACCGTGATGTCATGTAACTTAGCTACACCAGAGCAATGCGAAGTGTATCCCAATATAGACCATAACATGTCACATAACATGTGGTAGACTTATGCGCAGTTCAGACAAAATCTTGTTTGTCAGTCACTTCAATAATGAATTTTAAAAACTCATTAAAGCGATTTTCGAAAAATTCTCTTCGAGGTTCACATCATCATGACCATAGTTTCAAGGTTCTATATTTCTGCTTCCGGGCTATTACATCTTTGGGCTATGCCGTCCACACACAAATTCATCTTTTTATTAACATCGATTCAATGCAAAAGACTGAACAAGCACAACGGACACAAGCGGTATAATAATATACTTCACAAGATTTAAATGAGTACTGTACTAAAAAAAAATGTGAAATAGAAATACAAATAAAATTCATTTCATAATTCCTTCAACATAAAGTGTTGTTAATAATCGACAAAATTTCAGATATAGAATGAGTTCGAATCAATAGAATTATAAAGGAAACGACTTCATCAAATATGCATCGGAAGAAAATTGAGGATTTTAATTAGTTTCGGTCAGTAAGTGTTGTCGATGAAACTTTGATTAATAAGCCAATCGATAAGTCCAAGCGAAAATAATTTATTAATGGGTTTCCTGTCAATGAAAAGCTGATTAATAAGGTAAAGGTCGATAAGTGTTGACTGAAATTAATGAGATTTTGAAAGGTATAGCACACTAAATCTAAATTATCGTGAAACTTGAATGCTGTAAATTGTAACATTTTAAACGGCCGAGCCATTCTGAGAGAGAATAGGCATAATCGGATTATTAAAGTTGCAAGAGTTACATTTCGGCACAGTTTTCCGACTAGAATTACTTAAAATCATTTCCTTCGTATCTTAAAGAGAACATGGATATCATCAATTAGAAATTTTTCCCAGAGTTTTCATTGATTCGAAAATGCACGCAAGTTAATATTCAGAGACAAAGACACATCTGTTTCATATCTGATTCCTTTTCAAGCCATTTTTTTTATTTTACATTCATCCATCACTTAGAGTATATGATATAACTTGTTATTGTCGTGCCCATGGAAAATGTAGAGTACACTTTAGAAAATTCCAAAGGCTTGAATACCAGCAGCTACCAAATCAAATACCTTAAGACTAAGAGAAATTCCTATGAGGATAAATAAACGTGCTGGGTTGTCAGGTTTAAAAAGGTTCAGTAAAATGGTTGAACAGTTATAAATATGTTCTGATGTCAATGGAATATACGGCCAATTTCTACCATTGATAAAAGTTCTTGTGTTGTCAGAGAGAATTTTCACATCCTTGTAGTGACCTGTTCTGAACGTTATCGATCTGGTGCGATTAAGATACGTAATTGGACGTTTCTACAGAGTTTGTCTGCAAAATTTGCACTTTGCCACAGTATTTGCAACAACCAGTGTGATGGTAGGAGAAGTCTGACTCTGAAGCTATGGTTTCCTAAGAAACCGATGCCGTTATCCAGAAGTCGTAATATTACGTTGGATGACATCATCAAAATATTGTCTGTGCAAATCAGTGACGTGGTTTCCGTATTCATAGGAAATCACATCATCTGGTTCACAAAGAAAACGTTTTAGTGACGTCATCCACCGCAATATTGCGGCCGCCAGGTAACGAGCCAATTTTCCTAACAAACCATAGCTTGAGTAGCAAATCCACACAATCATTGCCATCTACGTCGACTTGTGCAGGGATCTATTGAAAATCATAGGATTTTCCTTTATTGTGTAGTTAGTTGTTTAAGTAAGTTGTTAATGTAATTTTAAAATCTCTTTTAAAAAATTATCAATGTAATATTTTATTTAAATTGCACACAATTACTCATTTAAAGATAGATTTCTTTAAACATCATACGTATCCTCAAAAATATTCAAGATTTATTCATGAAAATGTAAATGCGCTTTACGGAGAATTATAAGATAACCATTGCACATGTATAACTAAAACACCTGCATAAAAATATAAAGAAACAAGTCTGAGGAAATCCGTCTGCACTTTTAATGCAGAAATCCCACTTTTAAAATAATGGAAGAACAATTTACAAAGAGCTCCATACATTAGTAATTAAAGACTTTACTTTTCCATCATTCCATTCTACGAAAGATTTCTACGAACACACACAAAACCCATTTGAACAAAGACTACATTCCATGTGAAGGAGTAACTTTTCCCGATACGTAATTTTAAAAAAAGAATTTAAAAAAGGGTATTTGAAAGGCTAATCTTTTCCATTTATAACTATAGCCCGGAAGAAAGGCCCGAAAACAAAAGCGTCTTTTTGCATCTTAAGAATCTACCCCGAAATGAATCGATGTGTGATCGAAGATGCAAATTCTTGTACGAGGCTTTAAAACTTCCATTCCATAACACACAGGGAATCTATCGCGAAAAGTGCGCTAAAACAAAGTAAAGTGCTCAGAAAAAGAAGAAAGGGAAGAAAAAATTTGCATATATTCTCTTTCTCTTCAAACAGCCGAAATGGCTGGAGCTCTTAAGGTCCTCGCAATCGCTCCCTCCGAAACCATTTTGTCTAAAAGTTACGATTTTCAAGTGAACCAGGAAATATGGATTTATTTGCATATTCCGAATCGATATGGATTTTTGCCCAGCTTAGTGGTGTGTGTCATTCTGCACATTTTTTTTTCGAAACTGCAGAATCAGATAATGGTGTTAAAAGGACAGTTAATGTTCCATTAAGATTTCTGATTAAAATAACACAGTAGTTTTCTGAGAAAAACATGTTTGTTCCATAAGTCAAGAATTGTGTTTTTATTCTTGTAATGAGTAAAAACTACATGCTGATGTTCTATATTCAATAAGCATATAAAAGACACAGTTACAAGATTATTTAATATATTTTAACACATCGATCAATAACTCCCGAGACTAACCCAGAGATGGCGCTCGTAGTAAACCAGTAACCAGGTCTTTCTAGAGTACTAACCTTTGCTTGAAACGTGTCAAAATTTTAAGTCGATCGGACCAGGAAAAAGGTTTTTTGAAGTGAAGTGAAAAAGGTTTTTTCCAAGTGGGTGCCGCGATTGCTTTCGATGGAACAAAAACAGCAACGAGTCGATGATTCAGAAAGCTGTTTATCGCTATTTACTCGCAACAAAAAAGATTTCTTGCGAAAAAAAAAAAAAAAAAGATTTGGAAAAGCGTTGGAACGATTTTATCACCCAAAAAGGTGATTAACAAAAGGTGTTATGTTGATGAATAAAAAAAAATTTTGCAAAAAAATGTTGTTTTCAATTTTAGACTCGGGAGTTATTGATCGATGTGTTACACAAAAATCAAACATAATTATATATTAAAATTCAATAAAAAATTATTTATAGTAAAATCTTGGTCATACGGAAAATAATTGTAAAAAAACATAGTCTATTTTAAAAACACATTAAAACGAAATAAACTTAAGCATAAGTTTGTTTGTTTTTTTTCCTCTAAAGACTATTTTCAACAAACGTCAAAAAGTCCGAACGGACCTCGAAACACATTTTCAAAAAGAAAAAGTCTCATATAAATTCATAATGTAAATCCTCCTTTTACGATATTGTGGCTTTGAAATTTGAAAACATTTCATAAATACACAACTTTTTTTTCCCTAAACAAGTGAAAAATCCATTTAATACTACAGTATAGAAGTCGAAATATGAAACACGTTTTGTAAGCTTCCTGTTTATAAGTTTCTCTGGTGTAAACGTGATAACGCTTTACACCAGAGAAAAAATGGATTTATTCAAACAGTACAGTAAAAAACGAATACGCTACTTTCTAAAGAATAACGAAGTCAGAATATTCGAAGTTGGATCAAATATAAACCACACTTTTTTTTTATTAGTGGAAGAAGATTTTTATATATTTTGCTACCGCAACTATAAGTAATTTATTTTTTAAATAATCAATTGGCTTTGCTATATTCTTCATCTATTCATTTATTTAGTTTCTACCCTCTTGAAATAAAGGTATCCCGTATGAAATGACGTGGAAAAAGAAGAAAAAGTGAAACCGGCTCACAAAAATGGAATTGCTTGACTAAAAGCAAAATCTCGATTATTTGCTGGGGAAATTCTCGCTTCTGTTTTATGAAGATTCACAGGGAGTGCACACCAAACATCTTCACTATCGACAATTATTGTAAAATACTATTGCAAACATTTTTTCACGTAACAGTATTGTGAACTATTGTTAAGTGAGTAATGATAGGGTTTAATGGCGCAAAGGCCAGATAAGACTTTTCTGCGCCAAACAATCGGGAACTGTGATCTAGACATTTGAAAAATTGGAGGGGGAAAAGGGGGGGAAAGTCGGTTGATAAGAAGGAAAAAAATATAGAAGGATCGTAAGGGTATCTCGGGGCGTTAGAGAAGGTCAAAAAAGCATATCGGGCCAAAAGCAATTCAATTAGATCTATAATGCAATGCAAGACCCCACTCAGGTAGTGTAATAATACAAAAGAAAAATAATAAGCTTCAGTGGATAACACTAGAGCATCTTTCTTATAGTCTAGACAAAGCATCTTCGGACTTCTATTTGATCGGATCACTCAAAGAAAAGGTGGGATGAAAAAAAAATTGCATATAATACAGCAGAGTTTCTGTGTAATTGGATCCATGCACATCTATAAATCATACAGGAATAGAAAAAAATTTAAAAAAAAGTCCCAATACGTTGAAAAAAATGGATGGAATAAATAGAAAAATAAAATTGGTGTAATTATGGAAAGTAGTATTTTAGAAAAAGTCTTTTAATAAAGTCACGTTTTCATTTGATATATCCACGTAATATCAATGTTGAATAATTTTTCTATCCGTAAAAGCATTCCGAGTTTAGGTCCTAATCTTTAACATTATGCGATGACAGCTTTAAACGGTTGGATTGTTTCACTTTTCCCCGAGGAATGACTGTTAGTGGACAAATCATAAATAACGGTAAAGTAGAAAAGTTCACGGAATTGCATGATTATAAACCAATATAAAGTAAATTGCCACAGACATAAAGATAAAATCTTACAAAAATTCAAATAAGATTTTGTTTTTAATTTTAAACAAATCCTTTCAGTTCTTGCAGTAAACAAAAAAAGCAAATAAAGCCAGATTAATTAAAATCAAATATAATTATGATTTTTAAATAGGTCAATTAAAAGAAACAAATACAACTTATGATGATTCCAGATGTGCACTAACAGAAATAAATTTGCAAACTTCTATTCTTTTCTATGCAACACATTGTTTCTTTCGACAAATAGAAGGAAAAGAATCACTTTGAAATGTGGTTTGTTACGAACAAATATCCAACTTTGAAAAGAACAAAAGAATTTGTAAGGAAAAAAACGTTTATCAACTTTCAATATTTTAAACGAATAACTGTTTTATACGGAAATAATTTTATTTATTTATATATTTAAACAGAAATTTATAAAGTTCGTATTTAGTAAATAAGATACTTTTAGCTAAAATAAGTTTTGATCAGTTTATGGCGTAAGAATCAAAACAGGTTAAGTTGTGCCAAACATTTATTGATCTTTATATTAGGGAAATCAAATACTATTAATAATGCAATACATAAATAAAGCAGTAAATTATACAATTATAATGAATATTAAGGACTTTAAAAAATTCATGGTTATTTCTTTTAAAAAATTTAAAATTCAATAAAATAAGAGGCTCTCAAATTTGCTTCATAAAGATAGGGTTACAAAAACCAAAATAGAGCAAAAAATTAAATAAAAAATTGGTGAGTGAGTGTATAAGAGATTATTTATTTATGTTGCCCTCTGAGAAGCAACACGAGAGCTATTGGCGAATTCTGAAACTCAGCCAAGTGACAAGGACAATAACTGAGCTGGTACCTTCCTTTCCAAATTTCCACACCACGCCAACGCGAGGACATGGAACCTCAACCATATTTAAAGTGTTTCAGTTCTGCTTCTTAGCGGGTGTTTAATGGCATCAGGGCCAGAACCCACGACTCGACGAAAACGACTCTGACCAGAAGTCCGCGGCCACATAAAAATGGATCAAAAAGGCAGATATCAAATCATAAAAGAGGAAAAATATGTGATAGTAATCTAATATTTTCAATTATCCTTTATAATGATTTAAAATTTGTACTCCGAAAGTTAAATGAAATGAAAACATATTATTGTGCACAAATATTACACGCAATATCAAGTGAAACATTTTCATTACAGTTACACATAAAAAAAAAGTAACCTAAACAAAAGGAAAAGAAAAATAAACCCTTCCAATAAGTATACACATTGAAATAGAGCTACGATGTTAACATAATAAGCAACTTAAACACAGAATATAAGACAAACCAACGAAACAAATGTAAATCATGTTTGTTATATGTTTCTAAACAATACTTGAGAAGTTCGGCTTCATTTTTTGAAACAAAAATCGTCTCCTTTAGAAAAATAAAACAAAACAAATCCCGACAATCAGTATGTTATTCTTAAGAAAAAGAATTGTTTTGACAATACGTTTGAGTTATTTTTATGGAACCAGTAAGACAACTAAAAGAATACTAACATAAAGAGAATTGTTCCATTCTCCGTCGCTCAAAAGAAAACATTTCAAGCAACTTTCGTTTAACAAGACATATACTTCTATGCCTACAGCACATTTCACGAAGTTTCTTAACAACTCAGAGCTAAAAGGGACTCAATTCGGGAAGGATTAGTTTGAAGATGTCTTCAAATCAAGATGACAGAAAAGTAGGAATGGATAAAAGGAAGAATAGAAAATACATTGTGAAATACTTTTAGAAACAATGTCTTTAAACGTATAATCATTTACAAATGAATTAAGTTCTAAAATAAATAAATGACCCTTCTTAGACACTATTTTAAAGTGAAATATATATTACGTTATAATTAAAGAAATTGTTTTTTAAGGTATCCGTACACCTTTTAAAACGTCATTTTTGTCAAAATTTTCGAATTTCTAATTTTAATGTCAGTTTAAAATTTAAAATTTAAACTGTTTTTAAATTTAGCTCGAATTTTGCTAATACCTTATTGCAATTGAAATTTTGTTTTTGATTTTTTCTCAAAATGAGTTTTCTCGACATATTTACATATAGCAACATATATAGCAGAAAAAGTTATGAACCAAATTAATTGAAATTTTGAAAGTATCTCCCTTATTTAGTGTTTAAGAACCCCCACTACTTTCATAGTTGTAAAATTGATACGTTTTTAGTAACAAAGGTATAAATCATGTAAATATAACTTTTTTTGTTTGTTTGTTTTTCATTGTTATTTGACTCGAAACACTATAAAAACTGTAGTAATATGATGAAAGTAGTACTAGCCCCAAAAAATTGTCATGATGAATAAGATAAAATGTCCAGAATAATAATATTTTTGTTTACTTTTGCGTTATGAGCGTTATCCTGATAATCAATTTATGTACTATTTTCACCATGTTTTCCCCTCCAAAATTTTTCTTGAATTAAAAGCAGATTATTAAATGTGTTTTTCACAGTTTTAGGTTATATTTTAACTTTAAAAAAATATTTTGATAGCAAATATCAATGTATTTCAAACAAATTTCTCCGAAGGAGTACGGATACCTTAAGTAAATATTAGTTTTGATAAAACTTTTATAGAAAATATGAATAATGCAGATATTTTTCAAATATATTAATATAATTATTCAATATTCAATCAAATAATAAAACACGCCGGATCTTTAGTGATATCAGAGTTCGAACCACTACTTGAAGTAAACAACGCCGGCCGCGTGTCCGCGACCATGACCCCTAGGCTACCACGGCCCTTAATATTTTTAAAAGCTAACAACTTTGCAATACAGTTATTAAAATTAATTTGATAATTATAATGCATTCTTTACCACATAAAATTCCTCGTATATACATTTCTTTACACATTAACAATAGATAGTTAAACATTTGTCTAAAAGACTACCACCCCTTGCCAGTTTAGCGAATTCAAGATATCCCACTTGCTCTCATACCACCTTACTCACATAAGTATTAACATGAGTTATCCAGTGATGATAAGCGCAGCTGTAAACATTATTTTTCTAGATTTGCTATAATCGTCGTCTAATAGTCGAATGTTTAGTGTTACCGTGCGTAAGTTTGCGTTAATACCATAATCAGCCACTGCGCGTATTTTTACATTTTTTCTGCACTTTACGGCTATTCCAATTATTTTTAATGAAAGATGGATTAGAGAAAAGATCAAGAGAAAATTTTACATAATTTCTGAATGAATTGGACGATGAAACAGAAGTTAATTGAAGCTACGAACAAGAAGATAATAGAAAAGAAGAAATTCATATCGTAACCGATAAAAGTGAGCATTAACTGCATCTGCATAAAAGGAATCTGCATTAACTTCTGTTGAGGAACTGAATATTGTTCGCTAAAACCATAATCAAAAATTAATTTTTGACACTGATGATGACTCCTTACAGTTGCTTGCGCGTCAGGAACGATACAATGCATCGCTTGAAGTTCATCCTTGTAAAAATTTCAAGTATATTAAGAATAAACACAAAATCACGTACAGTTGGCGGGAGCAGTGGATATGTGGATTCATTATGTTCAGATATTAGAATAATTCCTGGTAAGATTTGTAGATGGCCACTTTGCTTATTCTATGATGTTCTAAAACTGAACTTAATAAATATATGTAATATTTGAACTCGATGCAGTAGTCAATGGCAAGTAGTAAGGCTTTCATTAGTATAAATTGATTTATTATCCAACAAATAATTATTTTCAGCTGTTAAAAAAAAACGTAATAAAAAGATTAGAAGGGCTGCGGTCCGCTCAACTTCACCATTCTGGAGGTGAGAATGGAATAACAGATATTATTCTCGAGAACATACAATCAGGAATTTCGAAATAAGGAAAATAGTTGCATAACATGAACACTTAACATGAACAGTGTGAAGGGCTTAGGTATTATTGCGCATCGTGTTAGGGAGAAAAGAGAAACATGTGCTTCTAAAGGTCCTTGAAAGAATGTGAACCAAGTTCGAAAAATTTTAAGTTAGTGATTTTAAAGTAGCTGGGGATTGAATAACCGAAATCATTAGGCTTCGAACATGGGAAAAAGATTGGAAGCCTGCAGAAGGGTAATTTAAAAGGAATGCTATTATAGCAGCATATAAAGAATTAAAAATACGATAAAATATTGAATTTAAAAGGAAATTTTACTTGAAATCATTACATATAAGTTATATACATGTGTCAAATAAAGTACGACAGCAGAAGAATCCTCTCACCTGAAGACTTTACATTAACATCGGTTGACAGGGCGTAAAGCCATAGTTGAAAAAACGCTGAAATTCGGTAGCTACGACATTCAATCAAAATAAATATTGAATATGTTTTGAATACTGAAAAAACCACAAAAGACACGACTCAAAGTGCGGCCAACAAACGCAGAATTTGTACTTTATGCTCATTTAAGAAACACATAATGACAAAGTATGTTTGCAACTGCTGCAACAAGGTTATTTATGGAGAGTCCACTTTTAACATATGCCAAGAGAGTGTAAATGCTAATTTTATCACTTTTCTATTTTAATTGAAATATTCTATTCTTGAGCTACGCTAATTTGTTTGAAATAAATAAATGAACTTTTAATTCGTTGTCTATGAGCCAAATACTTAGTTACACAGCAACACTGATTTCAGTTTATTATCTAGGTTTAAAAAAAAATTGCAAAACAATATTTGGAAATGCCTCGTCTCAAGGAATAAAAAAAAATAGAAATAATTAAAAATTTTCTTTTTTTCTTTCCTTACATTTTCCTTTTTGTAAACTACTTTCTCTAAAAAACTGTTATATTTACACAGATCTGAGATAATTAAAAAAAAAAACTAAAAAAATATTACTTTATGCAAAATCACACAGTGTTCAAAAACAGACCTGTAGTTTCAATCTCCTGATCGAATAAACTCAAATAATAGACCTGGAACATTTCGTTACGTTTCTACCCCACTCAAGGGCGCGCAAGTTCGCAAACGAAACAGGAAACGAATCTGAAATTCTAAAAGCGTTGCTGTTAAAGTAGTAAATGAAAAAGAACTAAATTTGGTTTGCAGATTTATAAAAAGATTTCACTAGAATCCAAGAGTTTCTTTTCTCTAGATTTGAAAAAAGTACCGAAAATCTGATAGAATATATCACAGAAGTATCCTGTAAATCTGATTTCAAATTTAGAAATTTTTCAGTTTTGGCAATTTCAATAAATAAACCAAATTTTTTCAAAAAAAGATGCTTTCTCCGAGAAATTTATTTTTGTTTTATTACACTGATACAATGTATACTTCAAACAATTTCCAAAAGAAGAAATTTATCCTGAAATTTTAATATTTAGTACAAATAGGACATGATTGGAAGATCGACAGAAGGAATGAGAATATTGGTAACATTTCCATTGTTACAAAAAAAAAAAAATTAAGTGCATTACGAGTTATTTAATTAATACACCCCAAATTTAAAATCCCTTTTATAGAATTAAAATCAACAATAGCCTAAAATTCAATGCTGAAGTGCGCAGAACGTTATATTTAAAATAGATTACAGAAATAAAATATTTGCGTTGTATCATAGAAGCGCATTTAAAATTCATGTCATACAATTCTCGCTGAATGCTTACACGTTTTATTCCGACCCTAATTGCTTCAATCCCAATGTAAAATTATAATAGGCGGAAAAGCGTTTACGACGAATTACAGCTGCATTTTACAGACAAATGTTTTGGACTTATGCCATTTATTCCTACATTATCTCCAGACCCATTTGTGTTCTAGAGCCGCGATGTTGGGGTAATTTGTAATGCTTGTTGAACGACCTAAGCTGAGAAGTCGATAGGGAAAAGCGGGATAGGGAGAGAGAAAAAAAAAAGTAAAAATTCCCTGGAGGATCAATTTGGAAACTCAAACATAATCTGCGGGCATAAAAGGAAATGACTTGAAAGAATTTAATGTCAAAGGCGATGATTTTTATCGTAAAATATTTTGCCTCAAAGGCAGAGAAGGGTTAGATGAGAATATTGGAAAAATTTCTCAATGAAGCAGTGATCCTTTAAAAGGCAAGGGCAACAGCATCATTTAACATCGATTTTGCACTTAATTTTTTCCCCTTGTGGTTCAAAATAAGTTCTTCAATCGACTTAAAAGATAATTCATTTCCTTAATAACAGCACATAAGTTTCATCAAAGAATACTAATGCCTTTTAATCTGATTTGGGCATTTAGTTAAGTTTTGGATGGTGAACATTAAATTTCGAATGATTTCCGATGTATACATGCTTTAGTTCCTGCATATATAAAAGATGTAAATATACATACAGGAGGGAATATAGTTTGCGGGGGCAGGTTAAGTTCATTGCTATAAAAATATATTATACGCTTATAATAATTTTATTGCAATGAACTTAACATTCAGGTAAGCTAAACATATCAAATTCGCAGTCCACACCAATCTTTGTGCACCGCCAATATTACAGCCTCAAACAAAAATTTGACCAAAAAGTATCATAGTTTAATTTTGAAAATTTCTAATTATTCATGATTATAAATAATGAATATTTACCAATGAACTAATATTCGTCGGCCTGAATCGACAAATTATTTACCCTATCAATAGCAGCTAATAATATACCTAATCGTCTTCTATTACCTGTTAGCCATCCATTGTTACGAGTGGATCAATTTTGGGTATCAAATCACTTTTCATTTTTTTTTTGTTTGCTTTAATTATAATTACATTTAGCTTAAATATATTCGATGTAATATTTTAACTTTTTCTTTAATTTTAATTAATTGTAGCTGATATAATATTCAATTAATAATTTATCGTTTGCTTTATAATTTTAAGGCTCCCTTCTACCCTCCATTTTGATTTCGTGGACGTAATGTTAATCCTATGGAATTTCGACTTTAATTGTCAATTCTTTACTGTTTGATCTATTTGAATGTAATAAAGTGCATCTGAAAGAGTAAAAAATTATGAAGGCTTCAGTGGAATTACTTTTTTCCTCCAATTTTTAAAAATATTGTTGCCCCTATTTTAATTATTCGTTTGCGAGTTTTCCGGTTTTTAAAAAATATTTTTAAATATTCTTAAAAATCGGAGGAAAAAAGTAATTCCACGGAAGCATTCATTATTTTTTGCTCTTTCAGATGCACTTTGTTTCTTTCTAATAGTAAAGATGTGAGAATTAAAGACGAAATTCCATAGGATTAACATTATGTCCACAGAATCAAAATGACGGGTAGAGCCTTAAATATATTCAATTTAATAATTTATCGTTTCCTTTAATTTTAATACCGGAAAAGTTTATTATTGTCCATTTCTCGATATTTCATCGTTTATTTTAATTCGTATATTTAATTGAGAAATTCAATAATAATTATAAAAAAGAAAGCACGCCTTGGGTGGCTAAATCTGTTCTTTGCAAAACTTTAAATAAAACTTTGCTGTAGGCATGAATCACAATTAATATTTATTCGTTATCAAAGTATTTCGATATTTATATTGCTGTGATAATAGCTTATAATATAAAATTTATATTTCCTATTGAAATATAATTTTTATTTGATTTGCTCTTAACAATTAATGTTCCGCTTTCAGAGAACATGAAAAATAAGTTCGTTTGCGTTGCGCTTATTAACTTGTGCAGTTACTCTGTGTTGTAAATTAATGTCTTGTTTGATTTGCTCTTAACAATTAATATCCCGCCTTCATAGAACACGAAAAATAAGTTCATTTGCGTTGCGTTTATTAATTTGTGCTGATATTCTGTATTTATGTCAGTGTTCAAGGGGGAAATATTAATGTTAATTTTAAAAATTTATTGTTTTGTGTAAACGATTATTTTAAATTCTTGTATTTAGTAAGTCTTTTTCGAAACCCCAAAGTAACAAAACAAAACGAAAAATTGCTGACGAAATCGGTATTAACAAGGAAAGAGGTGAATTCCGAGTATTTTTGCTGAGACACAAAAGAAAATAATAATAATGATCTGTTTGACATGTAATAATGCTCTGTTAAGAGTACTAAACATAATTATGTTACATAACATAAAAAGTCATTATGAACAACATAAGCACTGTGATACAAATCACTAAGAATAGTTATATTACCAGAGATAAATTAAGAAAACAAAACTACGACTGGAACTACATATAGTGTGACCAGTGTGGCTTTTACCGGTTAAAAACTATCCCTTCTCTGGAAATGAGTTTTTCATGCCTGATGTAAACCATCAATAATGTGAAAATGAGTAAATGTATAACAAATACAATCACATTTTTTTATGATGAAGTAACTTTTTTTTTGAATAAAAATTATGAAAATATGTTTGAGAATAAAATATAATTATAAAATAACTCAAAACATTTCAAATTTGAGAAGGCAGCGAATTGAGTTTCTTGAAGAAGGAATCTCGTATCAAAATTCAATACATGACAATGGCAAAAATTCATACGATTTCAATCACTATTCTGCAAATTATTTGGGGACACTCAAATATGCGAAAAAAATATTAAATAAAATAGTTGTCAGAAATGTGTATGCAAAGGAAAACATTCCGAAAACCAAGCATGCATTCTCGGCATAATTCTTGCTTGAATATGTTTTATTTACAAGTTCCATAAGAAAATGTTTAATAATCGTTTTCAATTAGCGAAACAAACGTTACATTTTTTTAAAATTTATATAATATGCATAATTTACGTAACTTTATATTAATTAACACTGAACTAATTTGTGACCGCTGGTAAAAAAAACACCCACTAAGACTAACTAACTTAACAGAAACAGGTGCTTTTATTCTCAAGAATTGTTCTTCAAGAAATATATGCTTATCACGCTGTTTAAATAAATTCCCAGGATCAAAAAAAGACATTAGCTCCGGTTAAATTTGACAGGAAGGGGGGAAAAAGGGTAAATCATCTCCACAAACGTAAGCGAAAGCTAGACAAAACATGGAATTATTTTTACAGAGAGCATTGTTTTATTTTTTATGGACAGAATGGAAAAGAAAGAGCACGGGTATAGAAGGAGAGTTATAAAACATTTACTATTTGTTTTAAACAATTCTGTGAATTTAACACAGGTGGCGTCCAGGCTCGAGATTTTTCCAAGTGTTTCTGTCGATGGTTTTCTTATTAGAAAATTTAATGCGTTTCGAAAGAAACGAAGCCTATTTTTGCAGGTGTATACTTTCGGGGATAAAATGTGTTATCCGTTCTTTTTACGAGAATCCCTTATGTTGTTAAAAATAAAAATCAATAAAACGGTAGAACAGCAGGATAAGCTATTTTATTTACTTTAACGATTCCACAAGGATGTTGGGAAAATGTCTACAAAAACTGTAACGACGACTTGTGTTTAAACTGCAAGATATAAACGAGTAAAAGTAATACAGTAAAAAATCTATGCGCTTTCAGTTTTGTATTAAATTCCAGTTTCAGAGTTGTAAATTATGTCCAGGTGGTTAAGCAGCTATCATATTATTTCATCAAAAATTAAATAAATTTTAAAAACACATATTAAAAAAAAATTAAATTTACTTTGTTGATTTCATTTTAACACGTGCTAACGTTCCCCCCCCCCTTTCTGTTAAGTTCCCGAAGAAGTAGAATTATTCAAAATGAATATTAATTAGCGTAAAGTAAGTGTTCTCCCGAGACCCAAGCTCCACAGAAACAATAACTATCAAGAGGAGAAGATACCTTCCACAAATTCCTAATGTATTTTTCTTTTCACATGCTAAATATTCAAAAGAGAAAAAAAGTTGCCAATAATTACAATAAAGAGAATAAAAAACAGACGATTCTTCCATAAAAATCGATTATTAAATGACAATATTAAAATGAAAACAAACGATAAATTGTTAGTGTAAACAATAATTTTCTGTTCGGATATTAAAATAAAAGCAGGCGATAAAACATATCTTAGCAATGTAAATATACCTCAAGCAAACTAAATGCAATTATTATAATCAAAATGTATTATAATGTCAATCTTTTGAACCTAACACCATAAATCCTTTTTTATGCCATTTTCAAAAACCAACATGATAGCACATGTTAATATAGATTATTCCAATCTTATTGAAAACGGCAAGATTAAAGGTAATATAACAAAGAATGATGTAGCAATGTGTGTGTTTATGTTGAAATAATGATATTAATAAGCTTTACACAAAATTAACACACACAAAATAATTACTTAACATATGGATGATTTTGTACATGCGTTTTTTACAGGGAAAAATCACAGTCAATTTTTTGCTTCATGTTGTATTGGTGGTGCTACAAAGATATTCGTCGTGGGTCGTGAGTTTGCCATGAAAGCTTTACATGATTGTAAAAAGCTTATCGATAAAAAATGAATTTACTTAAAGCACTTCATATCTTTAAATTTTTCTATTTAATTCCCAACATTTCATTGAAGAAAAAAATGTTTCAGTACCTTGCTCAAAAGTAACTTTGGACTATTTCATATTTTCAATCCTATTATATCTAAAATTTCAAAATTCAGCAAAGTGAATTTCATAAATACCAACATTACAAACAACTATTATAACAGCAGTGTATGAAGTTTCCTTTTTTTTTTTTTTTTTAAATGAAACAACAAAACATAACAACTCCAGTAAAAAAAACGAGTTTTTTTAAACATGGGTTTTCTTTCAAATTTCACACTTTGAGTAAGATAATTTTTTGTACCTTAAATTTTCAGTAACATTCGCCTATCTTGAAGAAGGGGAGCAATGTTATGAACATGAGGTGATGCTTCCCTGCATCGCTTCTCTAACAAAAGAAAAGATGGATTTACAAAGATGTCACCAGTTAACATAAGAGTTTAAGCAATGACCTATTCACCTTGGCGACGGGTTTTCAACCATTTCCAGAATTGGCGAGAAACTTCGCGTAAAATTTAATTCTTTAAATAATTTGTTTTAATCAATTTTTATTAAGAATAGTTAAATTATCGTATTGCCATCCAAAACAATCGTGTATAGAAAATTTCAGCTCAATTGAGAGCTTTAAAATGTGAGAAAAAAAGCTTTTAAAGTTTTGACTCAGGCATAGTTACAATGAGAGTAGAAAAAAACCTATTAAAAATATAAATAAACACGTGGAAATTTTCGATTGAAAAAAAGAGCGCTTAGCTTTCGTTGATAATTTTTGATTACCAATAATTATTCAATGAATAACAAAGAGTTTAAGTTTGATAACAAGACTATCCATAAAGCGTGAACGTTCAGTTAAAATAGAACGTAAAAATGTTCCAAAGATTTCAAGACCTCAAAATTCATTTATTTATTAATTCAAATCTAAATTTATATTATAACTCATGACTCAGAATATATGAAAGAAATACAATAAAGTTTATTAAATCAGACTCAAAAAAAAATCAGAATAACCCCACTCAACTAACAACTATAATACCTATAACATAAACCATTCAGGTTGCATAATACAAACTCTATGGTACAAAATAAATTTTCTCCGACATCTTTAAAAATATAAACTACCTAAAAGGAAATTTCTAAAATAAAATAAATATCTAATAAATTACTGCAAGTTTTATATAATTTTTACATGCAAAATTTCGAAATATTTTACAGATTAGGTAATCATAAGTATTTTTTTAAAAAAAACATGACATAACGTACAACTTATACATTAAAAACATCTGTTATTTACAATATTTTAAATTCATAATAAAAGAAAAATACATTTTTACTTAAGATTAACTTTCAAAAAATATACCAGAAAATATTAAATTAATAACTACCAAGCACATGGATATCTTTTTCTTCATTTCTCATTATTTCAGACTAAAGAAAATATATAACGGAATTTTCTTTTTCTATTAAAAAAAAATACTAAAAAAGGTCTAAAAAAGGTAAAAGAAGAGCAAAAATCTTATTATCCAGCCAACGCAACTTAGATTATTTCTTGTACATAAAGTAAATTTCTTGATGTGAAATATGATGGTAAAAAAAAAATTAATCAAATTACCTTTCAAAATTTGTCTAAAATAAAAGTAACATCAAACTACTTAAATTTCTACACCGAAAATGCCTTTTGAAAAGAAAAAAAAATATCGCATTTTTGTTCTAATTTAAGAGCAACAGCCGTTTCAAGGAAAGCATTAAACAGAAACACAATGCTTTAACAATAACGTTGCATGAATATCTAAGCATTATTAAATTACATTTTTGAACACAGTTAATCATAAACAAAGCATGTATGACTTTTTAAAGACTATTAACTTCCATTCTCGAATATACATCGTTACGCCAAAAAAATAACTTTAATTAACCTGATGCTGGCTTTCTAAGTATTTTTTTAAGAAAACTTATGCCGCTGCATTTAATGAATACGGCGAGGCTAGTGTAAGAAATAAATTTCTTGCTACAGCAAAAATAATTAATACAAAAATATGTTTTAAAATATGTAGAGCTAGTACTTTTAAAGGAAAAAACACATATATATTATTCTTTGCTCTTATTAAGTACCATAATTAATAAAATAAATGTGAGTGCATCTCTCCTTATTTTTTAAAGTTTTATTACAGAAGATTTTTTATGCAAATAAATACAATGCTTCTTAGAAGTAAGGTCAAATTAATTAGATTAATTTACTACAGCCTCGCTTCAACTACTCTACTTTTCTTATTCCATTAAATATTACCTGCTCTTAATTCATGAAGGTTCGTAAAAAAGAAAATAGTTATTTCACTTTCAATCTTAGAAAATTTTACTAATTAAGAGGACATTTTGACCTTTTAGCATTCATTAGTGAAGCTAACATTTTTTTTTTCATTTGTTAATTCTGATATCAGTTTCTTTCATCAATGGCTTTAACAGTAAAAAATCTATGGTGACATTTTTTTCCGAATGTAAATAGAAAATAGAGATTTTAAGTTTCAAAGCAATGATTTTAAATTGAAGCAAATATTTAAAATACTCAATATCTATTTTGAATTTTTACCTACAAATGCCTATTTTATGAACTTTTGGGGCTTCAAAATTAGAAAAACAGCCTACAAAGTTTAGTTAGAGAATATTTTTACTATTAAAAGGGTATTTTGTACAAATATAAACAAAAATTAAGACTTTCCACAAAACATGGTAACTCAAAAGAAAATAAATATATTGACATTTTGTAGATTGAATAATTCAGAATACAACTTTATCTAGAGAATAGACTATTATTTCAGTAATATAGCCCTTACGTAGGAAGCTACGATAGTTTCAGTTCTAGATACTGAAATTTTCTTTAAAAGTTATTTTAATTTCACTTTATTGCAATATAAAAAAAATCTTTTACTTAATATAAAATCTCAAGAAAAGTCTATTTTAATTATAGGTATTCGAAAAATATATGTATATAATCTAAGATTCATTCAAGGGCAACATTTTGGGATATTGTTTTGCAATTATGAAAAATGTCGTTTTCAAGCCTTTAGGGTCAAAAAAATAAAAATCAAGTAATATTTTTAAGAAACTAACTCAGCTTCCAAATAAGCTATATAAGATATATTAGTTTTCACCTTAGAGTTTAATATAAAAAATAATGATTCACTTCGATACTTTTTTTTTAATTTTATTGAAATAATAACAGAAAATAAATGCTATGTTACAACGATATATTGAACCGTTTCAATAATTTTTAAAAACAAAATTTCAAACAAATATTTCTACAAAGTTAACTGAGGTTATTGAAATATAATTTGTCTAGCCTACTAATAATTTTGAATTACCGACATTAAATTTAATTAAATGAAAAGTAAGTAATTGAAAAAGATTATCTAGAGCATTGGAAGACTTTCTTTTTCAACGAAAGAGTCATTATTATACATATTACAACAAAAATAAATATTCCATGGAAAGATAGTAAAAAATTTAGCTTTTGTACCTGTTATAAATCTGTTTTCTAAACACTTTTATTCTAAAAATATTTTAATCGAACACCCCTAGCTGTTATACAGGTATCATGAGGATTTTACATACATATATTCACACAATATTTGTCCTCGTTTTCAAAATAAAATCCCAAAAGATAATCTAAGTAGTTTTCCTACAAAAAATTTCCAAAACCGAACTAGGGATATGTATTGTCTATTCGAGTTTCTGATAGACCCATTAAATTTTACGTTGCTAGAAATTAATTTTTTGAAACGTAAGCTATTTAAATGTTTAAAGAAATCCTTTTTAAGATAATAGTCACCCAAAGAATGAAACCATTAATTTATTCCCCAACAAAGATTTTGGGCCTATATATAGCATTCCTTTCAACTGTTATTATTGTTAGACATAAAATATAAAAGACATGTAAAAAAGAACACAGTAAAAAATAAAGGCTTTCAATTAAGAGAAATTCAATAAAAAATACAGAAAAGCCATACAAGAAACAGAGAAAAATAATTCAATCTTCGTCGATCTTACAAGCCACTTTCTCTTTTCTCGGAAAACTCTTTCTACCAGACTTCACTTCAAAGCTCCAGGGGGCTTTCAGAATCAATTAACGGATTAAATCTCAAGAAAACAGGACAATGCGATTAAACAGTGAAAACATTTCACCATCTTCCATTATTTTTTCCCCTGAAATACTTCTCTTTTCAATACGAAGATTGACAATAACATTTAATGACTTCTTCACACAAAGAAAATTTAAATTCCACCATTGCATGGGCAAGTGCATTAGCAATAAACTAATTGATCAAAAAGAAAGAGTTCTTTAATAAAATTGCTTAATAAGACACGAAAGGGACAATGTTTGTCATCCATTCGTTGAAAGCAATAATTAAAAAAAAAGTAGAGCTAACTTGATTTCTCGCTTATTTTCCCAAGTTAGATCTCAAGACACTGCAATACCCTGGAGGCAAGTAAAACGGAACAGCCTCGCCCGCAAGTCTTTGGAGCGCAGTCCACCAATATATACTGAACATCTAAATACTTAATCAATGGCGTTAAGTAAAGAGGCCCTAATTGAGTTAGGGGGTTAAGACAAATTTCTCGCTTGCGAAACTTAATGGAGAGTGTAAGGGCCTCACAGGAGCTCCTAGTAAGTCAAAGGGTTTGTCTCTCCATAAAAGATTTAATGGGCGCTTTTAAGCAACAGCAAATGGGTGGAGGATTTTAGAAGGGGACAAAAAATTCTACTACAGCAAAGTTATGATTATCATTATTTTTATCATAGCTTTCATTTTCGATCAACTTAAGCCATTTATGGCGATAATAGATAATTATTTAAAGCACTTTTTTAAAATATAATTCGTTTTTTTCACGTTTATTATCATTTTGTTTAATCCCTTCCATAAGTGAATGGATGGCCTTCCATTATTAGTAGTTATGCTGGCAACAAACGACTTTTACGCTGATGTTTACCTCCTAAAGTATGGTTTAATGGGAATTAATAAACTCAGTAAATTACGATTTAAAATATATTTAAAAGGTTAAGAGATGACTGTAAAAGAAGGGGGAGTTTTAAATTTGCGTAGAATGATGCATTAATTAAGAATATTTTGCCACAAAAATGTAGATGGAGGAGATTTCTGTCCTAAGAATACATCATCAACCGTTATTTTAAAGAAAAATATTTGAGATTGTTTTTAAGGTGATTTAAAACATCGTTGCAAATAAGTTTTAATACATAATTATGAATTAAAAAGAGTTGACTGAATATGAATATAGATGTGAAAGTTCTTTCAATCAAATTAAAACACAAAAACGGGTTTCAGAAAAGACAAATATGGCAGAATTATAGTCATAATTTGAATATTATGTAGCAAAATAAACGCAGGAAAGGAATATTTATCTACTTTTCTAATACGACCAAAAACTAAATACTATTATTAATAAAATTCAATACGTTGAAAACAATGACCACAACATATTTCACTTTTAAGCCCCAGTATGATATTTTAAATTCAATCGAACGTTTATTTTTTTTTAAAAAAAAATAAGTCAATGGTTGTTTAACCGAATTATTCTTGGTGTTCCGAATGTAATATAATTACCATACACACAACATAATCAAAAAGGAACTATAGTTAGAACAACATTTTCGACCGGATTCTTTATAACTGCTATAAATAAAATTCAAAATCCAAATACAGTGTGTTTCGAAACTTATAAGTAAAAATTTAAGGGGAGATAGAAAACATCTTAACAAGCAATGCATAAGAAGAATATAAAGCTTAAAGCCGTGAATATCAGGAAGCATGGCCTGTTCTTGATTACTGTACGTCGCCAAAAATTCACGGTAGAAATGACGATATGAAAACACTTAAATGTATTCGAGCATAGAGACAGCAGAGCAGCCTTTAGCATCGGGTCGGTACAATTTTTGTCATTGACTTACTTATCTGTGGTGGAAGTTCATGCTTCCTGTAAGTGTAGTCAGAGCGAGAGTTCTGATTGGTTGAGGCCTTGGTAAAGAGGCTCAATTCTCCTGGGAAGTGCCAGGAGAATTGAGTCCGGAGGGCAACGTGCTAGGTAGAAGCTGGTGCTGGTAGGTTGTTTTGTCATTGGCTGGTGCTATGCGCAGGGGAGTTGCTCTATTGGCTGCTTTGCTTGGTTTAAAAGTGATGGAGGTGGAGAGTGGGCGTATACGGCTGGTTGAGTCAGATATTTTAAGAAAAGTGAGGATTTAATACGTTTTAATAAATATTAATATATGGGGGGAAATAAAAGTAATTATGGGGGGTTGTAGGAGTCTAAAAGTACTCTTCTAGGTCTTTTAGAGTCAGATCTTAGGATGTAGTTAGTGTTCTAGATAGAACATGTTTAAATTTTCAGTGTCGTTGATGGAAGAAAATAATTTTTTAGCAAGTTTTTGGATATGTTGTCGAAAAGGTGAGATTTTTGTAGCTTTCAGGATTTCTTTATTTCTAGAGAACCAGTTTGCTTTTGCGATCATTCGGGGAGTTGAGTTTTGGGAACTTCCAAGAAGTTGGATATTTGATTTTGCCGCATACGCCCGGGCGATGCTTGTATATGAGATAATAGATCTGAGAATGGAAGTGTACAGAAGCAATTTGTTTTCTAGATCCATTTCAGAATTGCGACGAATTAGGGGATAAATTTTACCGCTGGGTTTCCAGAATTTTTCTGTCGCGTGTGTTATGCGTTGTTTCCATGTTAGCGTTTTGTCGAGTATAACTCAGAAGTATTTGATTGATTGTGACCATGGGATCTGGGTGTTATAGAAAGTGGGAGGGGGGAATAAATTCTTTTCTGTGTAAGTAATATTGCAGCTGTTTTTTCGACATTTATTTTAATTTTCCATTTATTACAGAAGTCTTCAAGAATTTATAAGTGTTAATTGAGAACGAAAATAACTGATTTTGGATTTTTGAATTTTTCTAACACTGTCGAGTCATTTTCATACCTGTTTATGGTGGTTAAACTATATTGATGTCATTTAAATACATAAAACTGGTCAAAGGAGGCTTTCTTAAACGATTGCAGCAGTTGCTTTGTGTGGAATGGAGAGTGTATTATTAATTTTAACTTGGAAGATTCTGTATGTAAGATATGAGAAGATGATGTGTATGAGGGAGGAGAAATGACGACGTGTATGAAAACTCGCGCTATATACCTTCCATTACAGCGCCCTCTAGCGGTTAACCACTTGCTCCCCGCCTAAGTATTTTCATGGTGAAAACTGCTTGTTTAGATGTTTTCTATCATGTTTCGAAACACCATGTATACAGAATACAAAAATAATTAAACTGATATTCATAAGAGCCTCATTAACTACTGAAAACTGACGAACAAACTTTTTATATTCAAGTATAATTCAGAATATGTACAAGAAATGAAGAACTTCTATCCTGACAATGACTTTCCTCAAACTCTGAAAATTCTAATGCTCAAACTACAAGGATAATGGTCACTATTGAATAGAAGAGCTAATGCACTTTCTAAGATCGAACATAATTTAGCATAGGGATTTGAATCAGCTATGGATCAATATCCTTTCCACTCTCAATCTTGCACAAACAATGGTCAGGTCCTCCAACCGCATTAATTGACGCTTTCACCAATTCCTTTGAAATATTCTTATAGACATTACTGTTAAAACAATAAACAACTTGTAACTTGTACTGTTGCAATACAAAAGGCTATTGTTTCATCGTTATTCATAGTAAAGCACTTCACCTGCTAAGGTATTATTCATTTTAAAAACATCTCCTATTTATATATTTTATGCTAAATATAAATCAGCTGAATTTTTTATAAAAGTTATCCAACTTTTCCAATAATCTCGATTTCTTAGCGTAGTTCATATTGCTGCGTAAATCAACCTAATAAAAGAGTTATAATTAGTTAGATAACGTTACAGATACACATAAAAAAAAATTGTATAAATATATATATTCCTTTGATCTATTAACTAATGTATTTTCTTAATGTATATGTTAGCAAAGATTTAAGAAACAATATAAAAAAGTCAAATTTAACAATATCCTATATAGTTGCGGCTTTCACCTCGGTTTCTTTTTTGGCAAACTCGAAAGAGGAAAGCCGCCATAGTGCGTGCGCGAGTGTGTGTGTTGAATTCTAACAACAACAGGATAAAAACCAACGTTTTTATATGGTGGCAAAGTTAATTAAAAAAATTATTTAAATATTAGTTAAAACTTTGTAAAAAACCTCATATCTCTCTCGTCATTTAAGATCACTCTCTCTGCGAAATTCAATATATCTCCCATAGATGGCGCCAGGTTGCTACACAAATTACGTTTCTAAAAAAATTATTGAAATATTAGTTAAGACTTTTCGTAAATGTCTAAATATTGCATTGTTAAGCGAATAAGAAAGATTCCCAAAGTTCCAGAGCTCTAGCTTAATGGGAAGTTGGTTAAATTAACGATCGAAAATTTGATAACACTCACACACCAAGTGAAATTCAGAAAAACGTTTTAAAAAAGGACTAATGGTTCCTTTTTCTTAATTGGTCTAGGGCATTCTCAGATCCCAACAAAGATACGGATTTTTATTAGTTAGTTAATTAAATTTAATATATGGTATGTTCAAATTATTTACATACAAATTTAGACTATGAGGATTTACATATCAGGACAAATTTCAGACTACCGTCACACCGTACGTAAAATCATCAAAAACCGCTGGCTCTCAAGAAGTCGTTCCATAGAAAGAATTACATAATAGTGGTCTCATTCGAGGCGCCCTCCAGTGTAATAAAGCGTTACAAATATCAATTCCCACACACATACACGTGTGTATGTGTCTATTGATACACATACACGTGTGTATGTGTGTGTGTGTATATATATATATATATATATATAACATTGTAAAATGGAATACAGTATTTATTTCATTTATATAATGATTCCCCGTTAAAAAAGTTCCGGTTCTTTCCCGCCCTAAATTTAAGAAAATACTGCTCAAAAAAAAATGTTTAACTATATCGATATGAATACATCGGATGTAATAATGATATACGAAAACTGTGTCACTTTTTTTTTTTAATAAAAAGGTTTACATACATCCACAAGAAAAGTGCATACAAATATTGAAATTTTGTCGACCGAACATGATAATGAAGAGAAGCGTTCGTGAAAAGTTTCCATTAATAAGCATTCCTACGAAATTTAAATGGATCAAATCTTCCTGTGCAAACACTAGAAAAAGGTTTTTGTAGAAATTCGGTGAAGCATTAATCCTTAAATAACAGATACGCAATCCGCAGAAAACACATCAAAAAAAGCTCATTAATTTTAATTAGCACTTTTCTAGAACGCAATCACCAGAAGAAAAGCTTTTGTGTTTTGAAAAAATAATATTCGAGGCCAAAAAAAAGACAACAAAAAGGCAGTTATTAAGTAAAAGACTGTCACTTCTTAAGGAAGAAAACCCAGCTCTTTTTGATAATGAGAAGCAATATTATACTTCTTACCAAAGAGTAATGAGAGATTTTTTTTTTAAACATATGGCAAAAGAAAAATACAGTGAAAGGATTAATTATGGAAATAAAATGCTACCATAAAGGATATGAAGAAGGTGGAGTTAAGATGTAAACTGATCTTAGGGCTACATTTTTATCTATATTTTTACATAGAAACATTTCTGCAAAAAAATTTGTTTTCAAAAACTAGTATTTTAAAATCAAAGCCCAAAATAAGGACAAAAATTACTCTGTTTCACTCAAAAAAAAAAAAAAAAAAAATACTTGGTACATGTACTAATTTGAGATTATAAAAAGTTTCTCTCTTTCTTTTTAAAGCTGAATTTTTTATACATATGAATTAAAATATTTAATGCGGGGTTTTTTTTTATCCTCTTTCTTTTCATGCACTGCTCATTACATTGGATTAAATTTTCCTTTTCCCATAAGAAATGTATCAACTATTGTATAACATTAAGACATTAAGATTTTTAAAAAGTTTACCTCAGATACAAAAAATGATTTAAATAAACTATATGCTTTAAGCTCTACGTTTAACAGTTATTTTTAAAAACATATTCTTCAGATTTAAGGTCTTAAAAGTTTCACAAAAACTAAGATAATAGTTTGTTATATAAAACTTCTAACTGTAATAATTTTAATTATTTTTGAGTTTGATATACATGCATTTATTATATAATTATTATATTTAAATCTCGTAATATAATAATTTCTTCAATCATTATTTTTCTACAGCTCAAAAGCAAGAAAAACGAGAAGTTTTTTTTTCCCCCGAATCAATTTTTTTGCGGATAACTTTTATCTAAAAATAGGTCATCAGTTAAATAACGATAGTTTTTTTTTAAAAAAAAAATATTTATATATTATAAATTTAACACTTATCAATAAAGATTAAATCCAACAACTAAATAACATAAAAACTCTAAGATATGAATAATGATTAACTACAACTACAATATAATACAAATCAATGCATTACAACAACACTTTGCTTAAAGAAAAGACTTTTGGTTTTCGAAACATTTGTATTTGTGCTTAAATAAAATTAATCCTCAACAGCATCAAGAAAAGAAAATTTAACAAACCAAATAACAACTATTTAAAACATACATTAAAAAATATTTTGCATTTTCCAACCATTGTCTGACAAAGGCTCCGCAAAATATACACGCACAAGTTATATATACTCCCTTGCTTGCCAAGTTAAATAAACATTGCCCACATTAAGTAGCTTACGTTGCTAATCCCCCATTACCATTTAAGAAGAGAACTACATTCCTATTGTCACGTATGGAGTTAATTCGCTGTTCTTAAATATGGTTTTCGGTATCTAGACAAGCCACAATTGAAATTGATATAGACAGAGAGAAAAGCATTCAACCAAGCGGAGAAAACGGCAACTGCGGTTCGCTTGAGTTTGCTAATGGGGCCTATTATGGCTTTCCGACTATTCTAAGCTTTGTTTGGGAGTAATGTCGAGCGAGAAACTGTTTAGGATAGCGTTACGAAATTTGGAATAACATTAACTAAGAGATATAAGGCGCCAAGATGCTGGTTCAATAAATGTCAAGTCTTAACTCGCAGTACTCTTTGCATTAGCAATGTCAACTGAAAAGCTAAAAGGGACAAATGCAGATTTGCCCTTTTTGAATTTGCACGGAATGAATTCTAATAATGTCTTTTCTTGAACTTCCCAGCTGAAGTGATTTGTAAAGAGTGTGAAACAAAGTTACAGTAGTGTTATGAAAAATAATTGCAGAAGGGAAACAAATTTAATAATGCTTGCTAAGTTGCTTTCATAATTAAATGACTTTTAATAGCACTTTAATTTATGGTTCAAGTTCCTTTCAAATATAGAATATGACTATTTAAATATTTTTCTAAACATAAAAAAATATTATAACTTAACATTTGTATTTATAAAATGAACAAAATATTTCAAATGCTCCAAAAATTTAAAATACAAATAAGATAAAAAAAAATTTATTCAGATACACATTTTAAAATAATATTTTAAATCTTTTTTTTTAAAAAAAAAACAACTCTAATTTGTGTTACGTAAATTATTGATTAATATCAGCTACTTGTTTTACTCAAAATTTCATAAAATTCAATGAATTAAAATTCTTATCATGATAGAAAAGCTGAAAAAAAATTATTATTTAACCGTATCACAAAAAAGTGAAACCAAAATAGTACAAAAATCAAAATTTCTCAGTCACTAATAACTTTAAAAAAGAATTTTTTTTTACTTCGAAATTATCACAAAATTAAAAATAAGCATTAAAAAATGACAAAATATCTCAAACATAAATCGAAAGACTTAAAACGTTAAAGCATTATTTTATACACTCACTACTAGGAAAAATTATTCAACATCAATATAAGAAAAAACTTTTTAACAAATTTCCATTATTTTTTTATTGACCCGAAACACATCTCAGTTTTTCTAAAGCATAATAAATAACAAAATAAAAAAAAAAAAAAGTGACACGTATCTGACAATAACATGCTTTGCAAATAAACAACAAGGGTTGGGAAAAGAATTTGGAAACTGAAAATACAAAAATAAGTCGGGTTTTCAAATAACTTCCAACGCGAAAAAAGATCCAATTCTTCTCTTTCGTGTTTTCATACGTTCCCTAAATAAAAGGTAACACCGACATGGGGAAAGAAAAAGTAGCGAACGGAAAGGAAATATCCGCGGGCCATGTTGACATTCAGAGAGAAATCTTGAATGCGATACGAAATATCATATTCCTGCAAACGGAGGGAGTTACAAAAACGCTGACGTGGAGAAGAAAGGTCACGTATATCCACTTCAATGCCTACGGAACATAGACAGTTCTAAGGACTTATGATAGGAAGAAAATAGAAAAGAACTTAGAATAAAAGAGCGAGGCAACAAAGAACACTTCAAAATCGGTTGCTGAGAAAATACGAAACAAAGATTCGTAAATTTTCTTATCTATATCGTTTCCACACACACACACAAAAAGTTCAATTAAATCACTAAATAAAGCATTATTAGAAGTTAAAACCATTATTTGTAATTTAAATTCGTTTTTTATGCATGATTATATACAAGCAACCAATTATTTATCATTATATTTTAAAAATATCTTTGAAAGTAATGAATAAAACTAAAAAGTTTTATATTATAATATAAAAGTAATGAAATATACATGTTTTATTTTCTTATGCCATAACAAAGCAAAGACGTACTCGTGTATTACAACTAAGATTAGTATAAATGATTTTCAAAACTATTTTAAATTATATTTAGATATTTGTTTCCATAATGTTTTGCAGTATTATCATTATGATTTCTATAAAATACTCCGATTCATACACTTAAAAAAAATTCAGAGATAAGAGTGAGTGAGTGAAAGTGAAGTTTTTAATGGCGCAAAAGCGAGATGTGTCCATGCTGCGCCAAACAAGGTGTAACTGCGAACAAGACATTTGAAAAAAATGGGAAAAAAAGATACAAAGTTTGATAAGAAGGATCGCTACGGTATCCCAGTGGCTGGTCACCAGTGGTTATCAAAGACAGTAAACCCTATAGGAAAGAAAAAAATCACCTGGATGCCTCAGGGTCATGATGCCCGCATCTACCTAAAAAAGGCAAGTCCCTGATATAATCCCAAGGGGCAGTGTGTCTGGTTATACCTCCAGACACTGGATACCCATTTTTGTCGCCTCTTACGACATGGAAAAGCTAACAGTGGATTATTCTTTCATACCCAGTCACTACACGGGTGTGTAAGTATAGTACCATTGTAGCTCCCGGGACACACCTGGTCTTACAGGGGTGTCGGAGATAAGAAAAGATTGTGAAAAATACAAAACCACTTACAATAATAAGGGTATGATGCAATCCTCAGTAACCGAGCAGTAATGACCGCGAGTTCGCGGCTGGTCAAGGTTTGATTCGAGTCACGACTCCACTAAAGACATCCCGTTTAGTGGACTGATGCACGTTATATCTGTCGAGGCTCCAAGTCCGCTCATTGGGTTGGTATGGAAGTTAAGAGAATGGGTGTGCCATCTGAACTGCCGGCCTAACTTTTGGCCGAGGTTCAAACCAGATACATCACTCGTCGCCAATAGCCCTCTTGTTGTCTCCAAGTGCGACGTTAATAAATCTGTCAATCAATTAACATACTATGATCCAACGGAAATAATTTCGAAAAAAAGTCTTCAGTGAGTTTCGCGCTTCATACTGGAATTGATGATGGCGGAATGTATAGGTAGGTTACTTAGAACTTAAAATATTCGCAATATTTATTTTTATTTATTTCTGCAAGAATCTTGAGTAAAAACAAATTTATTTACAGTAGAGTAATTATATCTTTCCAAGCTAAATCATTATTTTAACGAAATGCATTTGATTCCACATTCTAAATCTTCAGGCTCAAAATCAGTTTTTTTCCCTCTCGAATAATACTTCTTACGAAAAAATACGATTTTATCTATACATATACGTTTACGTCCGTAAAAGCTTTCAGTAGCAAACGAATCTTGTTACTGCGATTTCAAACTTTCCGAGTCTGACGATAATAAGATTCGACTGGTTCCTTTCCAATCATCTTCGGAAAAATTTTCCGAAATTGGAGAATTCCATCATTCTCGAGAAAGTTTCTACTTCTACATGACGGATATTTTCAATCTATTTTCTATGCCATTTGCATTACTTGCAAATCAAATTTTTCTTGATGATATTTAATGCTCTCAAGCACTTTATGAAATATTTTAAAAATGAAATAATTTTATGTCAGTTTCATGAGCACTGAAATTTGATCGAGAGTTTTCTTGAGAAAGCTTAAGGGACAGACATTTTAATTAAAGTTTCTGAAATAGGGTTCCGATCAGATCAAAAGAAGTATTATTAACACGTCAAGATTTTATAAAATACATGTTATTTTACATTTAAAAAATTATTTTATAATTTTTAGTCTATCTTTAAATAAAAACTTGATTTAAGAATGTCTTTTTACTTGTATTTATTAAATTCTTTTTAGTCTAGAAATGCAAGGCTTAAAAAAGGCAATTATGTTATACGTGTGTGAAAAATTTCAACTGAATAGTACATTGTTAAGAACAAGGTGTGGGCCCAAAAGTCCCCCACCCCCTCTAGTCCGTCACTGCTTGAGCATACCATAATATTGTATTGTAATCGAAGTTATATACATTTGTGCAAAATTTCAATTCAATCGAATGATAGGAAGTGGGTTAAAATTAAAGTATAAATTTTGAACTGATAAGACATATTTTTACATACATAAATATGAACATGACAAGTTAAATATGAGCTTGGAAAATAGACATACGAGTATATTTATCATACAAAATGATAACATTAGACAATTATAGAGATATTTTCTGTTTAAAACCAGTCTTTATTTCCCGTTCCGAGACCCAGTGAGTCACTCTTAGCTTGATAACTAGGATAGGCGTTATTTCACGTAATAGGATGAATAATAGTATTATACGTTTGGAACCTAATCCATTAATATGTTCCTTACAGAACCATATTAATATATAAACTCTATTCTTTGAATGACAAACTTTCATTCCTAATAATTGCGAAACTAATACATTTTAAGTATGATTCAGTTTTTATAATACGAAAGTAGCACGATGTCCTTGACTTTGTAGTTGCAACTTTTAGTCACAGTCATCATGTGGTGTCATGGGCACTGTTTCATATCACAACCATCGCTTTCTCTAACCATTGCTCAGTTCACCGCTTTAAGTAACCATTGCTGCTTCATGTTCAGTCACTGCTTCTCATAACCACGGAGAAGTCACCAATCGCCGTCAATGTTGCTGCTTAGAGGAACAGTCACCGCTTCCCTTCGCTGTCGCTACCTAGTGGATTACTGTAATATGCGTATGGAATTTTTTCTAAAAGTAGTTAGTCGAAATAAATAATCCAAAATTAATGAGAGATTAGGAAATAAACTGTATTTGTAGGGTGAATATATTTCAAAATCAGTAGGACATCAAGATATAATTAAAAAGTAACAGGGTACACAAACATACAATCTGAAAGTAATAGGATATTGGAACCTATTGCCGGAGTGGAGCTAATACAACGGAACCTATTACTTAAAAATAACAGTTCGGCACATCTCTATTGGTAACACATTAAAAATTATCCATCCGTAACTTCGCATACTATTTTCCAAGAAATTGTCAGGAAGCTATCAATACAAAACAGTACCTTTTTTTTTTTTGTAACTTAAGTTACTTCATGTGTTTGACACTTGATTTACACGTACTGTAGTAAATCTTATATAATAACACCGGTAAAAAACGAGTCTTTTTAAACATAGATTTTCTTTCAAACTTCACACTTTGCGTAACATAATTTTAAAACTTTAAATTTTAAGTAACATCCGCCTGTCAGTATTGTTCATTTTCAATAACATTCGCCTGATTTAAGGATGGGGAGCAATGTTACAATCATGAGTTGATGCCTGCAACACTTCTCTTACAAAGAAAAAGATGGATTTACAGAGATGTCACTACAGTTGACAAAAGAGAGTTTAAACAATGACCCCATCACCTTGGCGACGGATTTGGCAACCATTTGAAGACTTGGCGAGAAACTTGGCGTAAAATTTATCTCCTTTAAATAATTAATTTTAATTATTATTTTTATTTTTTAATTAATTATAATTAAATTATCGTATTGTCATTTAAAAACATCGAGTATAAAAAATTTCAGCTCAATTGAGCGCTCAAAGTTTTGACCCAGACATAGTTACAATGTGAGTAGAAGAAAACCCATTAATAATTGATACGTTTTGTTGTTTAAAGTTGCTATTATTAGCGGTTGCTGGAGTTTTCGGTAATCCGACGATGCTCTGATCTGATATCAGACGGATTAAGGGAGATTTTATCATTTTATGTCCATTAACATGGATAAATTAATTTGTCACAATACTCATCATTCTCTGTTTTTTAATTTCCCTTTTTAAAATATATATTTTTACGTAAAAAAAAAGTTTGCCATTATCAAAAAAAAATTATTTCCTGCATTTCATGTTACTAATGTGTCTAAAGTTACTAAATACAGCTGAGAATATGAGCTGTTTAATTACTGATGCATATGTTCGGCAATATAACAGGTCAATTGAAAAGTCCCCGGCCTGACACATAGATGACGCTAGTAGAATTAAATCCATGCGTTTTTTAGTTAGCCCTAACCCTCAAAAGATGCGTGTATAAATTTGACAGCTGTCGGATCATTAGTTTGTGAATTATAGCATTTTGAGTGAAGCAACTTTTGTTATTGTGAAAAAAATGGATAAAAAGGAATTTCGCGTGTTGATAAAATATTGCTTTTTGAAGCAAAAACTTGGCTTGATGCCGAGTTTCCGGACACTGCCCCAGGAAAATCAACCATCAAGGATTGGTATGCTAAGTTTAGACGTGGTGAAATGAGCACCGAAGACGGTGAACGCAGTGGACGCCCAAAAGAGGTTGTTACTGAAGAAAATATTAAAAAAATCCACAAAATGATTTTGAATGACCGTAAATTGAAATTGAATGAAATAGCAGACACTCTGAAGATATCAACTGAACGTGTACATCATATCATTCACGAATATTTGGGTAGGAGAAAGCTCTGTGCAAAGTGGGTGCCACGCGAGCTCCCTTTTGACCAAAAACAACGACGAATTGATGATTCGGAGCAGTGTTTGAAGATGATCAGGCGTAATAAACCCGAGTTTTTGCGTCGATATGTGACAATGGATGAAACATGGCTCCATCATTTCACTCCGAAGTCCAATCGACAGTCATCCGAATGGACTGCACACGATGAACCCGCTCCAAAGCGTAGGAAAACGCAACAGTCGGCTGGCAAGGTTATGGCGTCTGTATTTTGGGATGCGCATGGAATAATTTTCATTGACTATCTTGAAAAAGGAAGGATCATCAACAGCGACTATTAAATAGCATTATTGGACCGTTTGAACGATGAAATCGCCGAAAAACGGCCGCATTTGAAGAAAAAGAAAGTGCTGCTTCACCAAGACAATGCACCGTGTCACAAGTCAGTGAAAACGATGGCAGAAATCCATGAATTGAGCTTCGAATTGCTTCCTCATCCACCGTATTCTCCAGATCTGGCCCCCAGCGACTGTTTCCTGTTCTCAGATATCAAAAGAATGCTCGCTGGGAAGAAATTTTCGTCGAATGAAGAGGTGATCGCCGAAACTTAAGCCTATTTTGAAGCCAAGGACAAATCGTACTACAGAAATGGTATCGAAAAGTTGGAGGGTCGCTATAATCAGTGCATCACCCTTGAAGGGAATTATGTTGAATAAAAAAAACTAATTTTGCCAAAAAAAAATGTGTTTTACTATGGTAGGCCGGAGACTTTTCAATTGACCTGTTATATGGGAGAGACAATTCCAACCTTTTTAAAATAATTTCTACTAGCTTCTAACATTGACTTTCAAAAAAGAATAATAATTTTCTGCGTTCAAGAAGACTTGGAAGACAAATTCAATTTTTTTTTTAACAAATTCAATTTGTACACATGTTTGATATATTGTTACCATTAAATAAGCATTAAAAATATACATATGTTAACCAATTTTTTAATTATATTCCGAAATCTGATGAATAGTTTATGATTAAAGCTGATTATTTAAGACTACAATTGTTTCATATTCTTATAATAACCATATCATCGAATGAATTAAACTACAAATACATTGAAACTTGATTTTAGAGATCAAATTTTTGTTTTATTCAAAATGATCATTCGAAAAAATTTGTGTTCAGTTACCAGCTATCAAAAAATATTCTTCAATTGCCAAATTATATTTATAATGATGCTAATGTCGAATAAATAAAAAGCAAACAAAATAATTATTTTAATTACAAATCAATATGTAAAATTTATGAAATAATAATTATAATTTAAGTTAGAACAAGTTCCTTTCCTATGCAAGTCCAAAAATTAGCCTTTCAAATCAATTAACACTTTCGAAAATTAAGGAATTAAAGCCCATTTTTACTAAAGTTAACCATCAAACCAATAGAAAAAAAAGTTCCGGTTTTTTTTTCAAAGTACTTATAATAAATATTCAAATCACACACTCAAAAGTGATTGCATAAATCAAAAACATATTCTGCTATTATAAACCTGCATAAGCAGATTTCCCATCTCTAAAGAAATTGATAACTCTTTTAAATTTTCTCTGTTACTGATAAAAACTCTCTTAAGGTCCACTATTTTTGTTCACCATGGAGTCTTTTAGCGACTATTTACATCTTTCATCAGCAATGCTAACGAAAAGGTTCTGCTTCCGCTAGTTTTTCAAATAAAACTGATATAATATTCATCAACCATTAACACTCTGGCGCGCGGGCCAGCGCAGCAAAGGCAAAAGCAACAACAAAATCAAATAATTCGTCAGCTCGTTGCTATGAAAGCTTTTCCCTTGCACACTAATGCGACGGGTGATATGCGATGAAAGCGATCCAACAATAGAGGAGAGAGTAGCCTCCAACTTTTCCATCCCCGATAAGAAAAAAGGGGGAAAGCTAAGAAAAGGGGGTTGGCAGACGATAGTAAAAGAAAAAGCGCGAGCGAGAATCCTCTGGGGAAGCAGAGCAGTGCCAGCAATGTTGGGAATATGGCACCTGCTACTCTCGGCTTATCGATTGAAGGAGTAGAGAAACACTCCTCTATACGGCATCAATTCATCTACCCTTTTCCTACTTACTCCAGAAGCAAATACGTAATTGCGCGCAACGAATAGACGGAATATATTATTTTTATATGCTAAGGTGAGATAAGAAAACATCGTGCAACATTGTGGCATCTGCTGTTTTGAATATTAGACCTGGATCACACGAAGAAAGAAAGAAAAAAAAATAAGGAAAATTTGGAAGAGCATAGCCAAGTATAGCTTTTTAAGCATTTAGGATGCAGGAAAAGCGAAAAATAAGGTCAGTAAAAAATGCATTCTGTTTCCAACATTTGTTTTCAAAAGAGTTTTTTTTCAGGATGCAAAATATTGTGTAAACTAGAAACTGGGAGAAAAAACTTTTTAAATACATAACAACCAAGAAAGTAAACATGGTTATTTGTTATTTCAGAAAGAGCGACGAAAAAAAACTTCACGCTGTATATATAATTTAATAAAGATCTCGAGGAATGAAAAACAAATTTGAATATAGCATTAAATATATACAAACTTATTTTAAAATATTTATGCAACAAAATATCGAGATACAAAGTAAACAAAAATCAATAAAGAATTTTATCGGTGTTTTTTAGTATTACTATTAAGTAAACAAGAATAAAAGCATTCACATTTATTTTAGTCATTGCAAAGGCGGGATTAATATTGAAGGTTCCGTATGTGAATATCGCAATATCCATAATAATTTTTGGATAAATAAGAGAAAGATTGAGATGTGTGCAAATTTAAACTTTAGCAATTAATACTAATATACTTACATACATTAATAGATATTTATTTAATTTTTTGAACAAAGATTTGTTTAGAACGGAAGTATATAAACAAAAAAACGATTTAGAAAAAAAAAAACTAAATTAATTCAATAACTATTAGTATTGATTTTATCCTTCAGTTTATTCTCTGGATACGAAAATAATTTTATTGCAAGAGAAATATAGTTAGAGAAATAATTTTGCTGAAAATTAAACATATTCTTTACAATTTGTTTTTAAAAAACATAAATAAAATGAAAACATAATTTTTATTAAAAATATTTTATACCCGAAATTTTTCAAACAATAATTTTTTAAATTCATCACTTAAACTCACAAAATTGAGATTTTTTTTAAAATTTGAATGAAATAGCATACAATACATGAACTAATATATCAAAATCTTCTCTCTCTCTCTCTTTTATAAAAATATCTTTCCTTTTATTATTGTTCTAAATACCATCTTCAAGGGTGAACAAGGAAGGGAAAGCATAATCCATTTCTTTCTCACTATCAAGCAATTTCGTTGGCCTGGTTCGGAAATTTGGAGAGTGAGGTGCTAGCTCAGATGTCCTCCTCGTCACTTGAATGAAGCTTAAAATTACGAGGTCCGTTGCCAATAGACCTCGTGTTGCTTCTCAGTGCGACGTTAATAAACAATCACATTACATCAAACAATTTCCAACAAACTGAACAATTCATAACTCTTTAAAAAATCGAATAATTTATGTTTAGTAATACACTAATGAAAAACAGATATATGTGAAATAAAACAAATTAAAATTTCAGACATTTTTAGAACCGTTTCAGTCGCACAAATACGTCAGGAAAACATTTTCTCTATCTTATTTGCTTCAATATATATTTTATGATGATCTCCATAAAATAACAATAAAGACTTGGAAATTATGATCAATGTAAAGATGATTGAAACATAATGTCTTCATAACATAGCGCTTCATTAAATTCAATGCATTTCTAAAAAGCATCGGATTAACAATTTACGAGCAGATTAAGAACAAGACTTTAAAAAAAATTAAAAGTTTTATAAAGCCAATAAAAATTCCTCTGATATTAGTTACTTGAACGCATATATTATTTTACTATGAAGCAGAGGGAAAGAAATTTGCATTTTTCTTTCAAATATTCAACAAAACTCGTTCTACATAACAAGCGTTATTCTACGAGTCAAAGTAAGAGAAAACGAAAACAATATAGAAATAGTTCTAGCAACCCAAGAAAGTTTAAAGTTCCACACAAATATTAAAACCTCAGTAAGAATGGTGACTTCTTTAAAGGAGAAAAAATGCAACATTCGTCTATATATTTAAAGCTTTCGAAATCCCAACATATGCAAATAGAAAAAAAAAGGCACAGTCTAACAGACTGAAATATATTCCAAAAGGAGAAAAAATTAGAACTTTTCCTTCGTAAAGAACTGTTTCTAAAAATTCAACTACGTATAACGACCGACCTTTCAGTTTCTGCAAAATAAATAGAAGATATAAAAAAAAGCTAAAAACGAAAAGAATTCAACCTTCTTTTTAATATTTCAACTCATGAATATCATATTACACTTAAAAGAAAACCCAAGAGGCTGTAGGTACGGTAGCGGTTGTATAAAAATTCCTTGCTTCAGATGGAGCGTACCATAAAATTCAAATAAATGCAACAGCGCAGTAGTAAAAATGGAGATATATTTCTCATAACGAGGTCACAATTTATTTTCCATCATTTTAAAAAAATGGAAGATGCTTTAGTTTGAAAACGAAAATTTCGCTAAGCTTGGATAAGAAAATTATATTAATGGAAGCAGTAAATCGAATAAAGTAAGTCCTGCACATGATTAGAAAAAATGGCGGAATGACTTCTAAATTGGAGTTGCTTCATGTTTAAATTACGTCATAAAGAATCCATGAAATTTTAAAATAAAAAGGCAAAGCATTCATGTCAAATGCAGACCTTATTTAACGAAGGGGAGGGGGGGAGAATTCGATGACGAAGCATGTATGTCATATACGAAAAAGAAAAAAAATTATTAGAAAGCATTTTAAAAATGCCTAAGCATTAAATGAAATTTATTTGCCGAAAAAGGATAAACCTTTCCGACACTTTATACTATCACAATTTATTATTCTGGATTATAATTCTGATATTTTTTTTCTTTGAATAAGAAATTTAATTCTGGATACTATTGCTAGAATAAATTGTATCTTTACAATTATAATAAAATTTGACAATTCCAGAAGCAAATGAAAAAGATTTCTCGTTAATAAAATAGAATGACCATTAAAAAGGCTCTAAGTAAAGGACTCCCAAACACGACTTTTCAGAATTACTGGCAATTTAGAAAACCTTTTTTTCTTTTCAAATAAATGCCATTAGCAAATCATTGTTCCACATTATTAAAATAAATATACATTTTATACTATTGTGTTGTGCAAAAGTCTTTAAGCGGTTAATAACTGATTTTCATAATAATGCATATAGTTGTTGCTTTTACACTTTGTTAATATTGTGGATATTTGTGACAAACCATTATAAAAATAGTGTGTCCATTAAGAATAATTTTAAAACATAGTTTCATATTTTAGTTCCAGTGAAAGTATGATACATTTGCTTCCAATTTGCTATACAGAATAGGTTGAAAATAGTTTTCTAAATTATTTAAATACATACTGCATAAAATAACATAATTTTAAAAAATTATACTTAATACATTTTCAAATAATTTTCACAAAAAAGCGAGTATGATATTTCAAAAGCATTCAAAATAAATATTAATTCCAAATACTGAAACGAGTAAAAGTAGCCATGTTAGAAATGGGATAACTAATTATATTATTGTCCATTGATCGTTTGTCCCTTTCTGAGAAGTGCACAAATATGATGCAGTTTGCTTCCGAAACATTCATCGCCATAACTTTTCCAACCGATGAGACCATCTTCGCCTTCTTTGTATCAGATCCATTGGAAGCAACTCATTGTTTTGACAGTTGCTTGATTTTCAGAGTATAATGACGAATTGAAGCATCACAGACGGTGATAATTCGACGCAGCAGGAATCAAAATTAACATTTGAATCAGTGTCACATTTGTTAGGGTGACGTTTAACAGATGGCAGCACACATTGGTTACAAAAAATTTCTCTTTTTGTCATCAAAAACAAGAATTTGTTGAACTTCCTTTGTATAAATCTGACTTGAAGTAAGCATTCTAATCATTTTAAATACCATATTGAGATTATTCAAACTAATAGTTATTATGGGAAGTAAATCCTGCATCTCTTTCAAAATTGGATATATGCAGAAGATAAATATTTTAAACTCTTTAAAAATAAGTTTTTTACACTATTTTTTTCAATATTTTATCATTAAAATAATAATTGACATCCGAAGACAGTTAAAGAATTTAAAAAAAAAAAAAACCGTTTGCATAAGTAGAATGAAACTGTCGTTTACCTGCAAGATATTTAGAAGCTCTTCAAAGATAGTAAAAAAGGTGCAAGTATTTTTGTTACAGCAACCATTAGCAAAAAGAACTACTTAATTACTACGCGAAAAAATACATACTTATTATTTATTTTTGTTTATGAGATAAATAGATTAATTTTGACCGTCCTTTCACTTCGGTTTGGTTTGGTTTTATTAACGTCGCACTAGAAGCAGCACGAGGACTATTGGCCAAGAACCTCGCCATTTTGAACCTTGATCAAGTGACGAGGACAATACCTGAACTGAGGCATCCCCTCTTCTAACTTCCACACTTCGCTAAAGGGAGGATTTGGGGCCCGACAGATTTAAAATGCATCAGCCTCCTTTCTCTTGGGAGGAGTTACACTCTTTTCACATCAATATCGATGCCAGTCAGTATAATTTATATATTAAAAAATGTTATCTTCATTGTTTGTGTCTTTGATTGAAGCAAGATTAAATTAAAATGTTAATTCTTTTCAATGAACTTCCATCAACACTCAAAGAAAAAAAGTCAACACAGTTGGCTGCACTGCGTTCTAGATCAAAATCTTCAGTATAAAATGTGCGCTGGTTTGTCTCAGTCGGTTAAAAACTCTTACTGTAATGTTATGTTGAAATTAGTACTTCGATTCCTAATTCCCACCAGATGCGAGTTGGGATGCATAATCCGGTTTCTTCTAAGGGAAGCGCACCGCTCCAGACTTTTAGCGAAATAAAAAATTTCCCTGGAATGGTGTCACGAACCATACCAATGTGTACAAGCGGTGTCGGGAGTGAAAAGTTCGCAAAAAATACTCAAAAGTCGTTGTTCCGGCCCGAAAAATCATGGTAACTGTCTTTCAGGATCGTAAAGAGATTATCCTCATTGAATTTTTGCGGCCGGGGAAAGCAGTTAATGCCAAGTGGTACTCAGAAACCCTAAAAGAATGATGGAAGGCGATACGAACGAGATTGAAAATGCGAACGAAGTAGGTGTGTTTGTTGCCTGACAATGCATCCCCGCACAGAAAATGCCACAAAGTAATTCTTGGGCTTCTTGGGTTGAGACAATATCGATCACCTCGCTCATAGCCCTGATTTAGCACCTGTAGATTTTAATCTTATCACACCACCAAATGAGGTCAAAGCACCATCAAACAATAAGCCAAATATGCGGTGGAAGATTTTTTTTTACAAATGCGTAAGAAAAATCATTCCATGGTTCACAGAGGGCATTCTAAAGGAAAGCGGTTACGTCGAAAAATAGTGTTTGATGTATTATATGAATCTGTAAATTTTTCAAAAATATATTACCATTTTGATTTTTACGAAACTGAGTACTGGAAAACTTTGTACATTAATTCTCAATAATCTCGAATGCAAAGGTTCTAGAGTAAACAGTTTTCCGAAAATCATTAGAGAAATATGCAATGACTACACTGAAAAATATTTATTTTCTAGAATCATAATAAACTGCCACATGAGCAGTGCTATATTTATACAGAGACTCTGCAATCAACAAACTATTATAAAATCCTAGGTAAACGTTTTTACTCAAGCGAAAATTTGAGAAACTCGATACTAGATACGACAGCATACATGGAATTTAATTTCATATACAATTACTCCGAAATTCATAACTTCTATATGATAAATGAACAACTCGAAAGTGAGAATATCACTTAATAGATGCAGTTAACATCAGCAGCAAGCAGACCGTAATCCTATTAAATACGTCTGGGATATTTCGGAACATCAAAATGCGCTACACAAATAACGTTCCAAACTGCCCTCAGGGAATAACGGTTGAAATCTGCAAGATTTAATTCACTAACTCAATCGTAAGAGTTCGCATTTGCATAAAAATTCGAGATGGTCAAACACTTTTTACAAACTACTTCCTTCTAAAATAATAAAATATATATTCGATGTGATTTTTTTAATCATGAATATAGAAGGATTAATTGTTCAAAAGATTGTTACACACACACGTATATATATGGGGGGGGGGGGTCAGAAAAAAAATCTGCTAAAGGGGCATAAATTCGACAGGGAGAGAGAGGGTTGTTTTTCTTTAAAAAAAACTGTAAGACTTAGTTGTGTTTATTTACGTCGGCTTTTTTTTTTTTTATATCCATACGTACTTGGTCCTTAATTTTAAAATAAACTAAATATAAATTCGGGAATCTAACACAAATTGAGAAATAAAAACTTAAAATACGATAGATAGTTCATTTCTGAACTTGAACACAAAAAACAATATTAAGAAAAACAAAAAAAA